>JAPMOQ010015914.1:1573723-1606901 GCA_026543055.1 Argiope trifasciata | reverse complement strand
GAAAAAGTCGCCAGAGGTGGGCTAAAATAGGATTTTACCAAAAATATAATCGCTCATGTAAAAATATGAGGGGTGATCTCAAAAAAAAAAAAAAAGCTTATAAGCAACAGTATTTGGAAAGTAGAAATTGTGGATGGGAATATTGTTATTCAAAATAGAGACAGATAGCGTTAGTTGTTCTAGACCAGTCGTTCGAGCAGATAGTGTTAGTACTGAGATCTGAAACAGCAACAGTAATCGCAAAACGTCTAGAGAAGTGGCCGTGATATGCATTTCTATGGGCCTAGAATGTATTCCCATCGGGCAGTCACAGACATATCATTCCAGTGTGCAGGGGCAAAACAATGAGTAGAAAACAGGTGGCAAAATGGTGTCATTCTTTTGAAGCGGGCAGAGAGATTGCTGAAAATGTGGAAGTGAGAGGTTTGGTGTCACTTCCCATACAGCCTCTATTCGGCTCCCAGTGAATATTCCTTTTTCCTAACATTAAAAACAACACTTATCAGAAACAAGGTTCATATCAGATGATAATGTTTGAAGTGTTGAGAACTGGCTGAATAGATGTATTAAATTGGTCCAGTGATGTATGTGATAAATGCCTCATTATGTTTGGTGATTATGTAGAGAAGTGACTAACACTTATGTCTCTTAATTACCGTTTGTATGCTGGGACTTTTGTTGATAAAGATTTTTTCCTTTGCCTTGTACAATTTTTTTGGATCATCCCTGGCATATCAATTTCCAACATAAGACCTCTAAGTTTTTTTTTTTTTTTTTTTTTTTTTTTTTAATTCTGACATGCCATACATCCAACCAAATGAGAATATTAGCATTTGTGGGAACTGAAGTTTATTATTATTGAGGTTACTTTATTTAATAATCCTACAATGTTTTAAATATATGTCTGTTATGTACTGTTCTCTTTATAGTTGAATTAATCATACTTATTTATATCTTTTTTTATGTTTGATATTATTTATTATTTTTTGAAAATTAATTTTTCTTATCCGTCTGTATTACGTATGTTGACTTTCAATGATATAGATAGTAACAATGGATTACTTTATAAATAAAATTTGATATTGGCATGAAAATTATTAATATGAATGTTTTATTTTCATTTTTTAGAATAATTAATCATTTATACAGTTTATCCTGCTATTTTTGTACTTGCACATTGTTTTATTTTGAAGTTGTTCAGATGATTATTATTTTTAAATTTATTAAAGTTTGAAACTTTAAATAATGTTAAATTATTTCTTTAGTTTGAATGCAAATTTAGTTTTAAAAAATCTCAATCTTGGAGGATTTTAATGAATTTTCTAAAGAAATATTGTTTATAAATGTGGATTTTAATTGGATAATACAATTTTTGTGTAGGTTAAATAGTTATATTAATGAATCAGTAAGATAGCAAAAATCTAAAGATAATGTTAGCTAATGACAACATAAAATTAACTATTTTACAATGCTTAAATTTCCTCTACATACTGTTGGAAAAATTTCTTATATTCTATTTTTTATATGAAGTAGGAGGGAATATGTTGTATTTATTAAGAAAAATGGTTTTTTATATAAAGAAAGGCCTTTAAATACATATATTTTTAATATTTATAATAAAAACTTCATATTTTGTTGTATTACTGTGATTGAAAATTTAACCAAATTGCTTAAGCTTATGAAATTTTAGAAACTAATAGAAAAATTTATTAACTAAATTGACTGAGAATATGAAAATCATAGTGCATTTTGTGTTAAAAAAACATCCGATATATACATTAAGCACTTAAGAAGTGCTGTAATAAATTATTTAAACTATCTGTTTTTTTAAATTTATTTCTATTACATAAAGAAAATGCTGAAATTCTATTGATGGTTATATAAATATTATCCAAAATATTAAATACTTATTTTCTTTAAAAATTTGAGAAGCAAAAAATATCTGGATAATAGAAATATGTATTTTTTCATGAATTTCAGTGACTAATCTAATGTATTTTATAATACTTTTTTGTGTTATTTTAATACATGAGAATAATTAATTCTATTCTATATTTTCCAAACTTTATAGAAAGTATTATTAGTATTTTATTTTTCTTGCAGAATGTCTGATACGTGGAGTGATATTCAAGCTTTCAAATCTAAACAAATTAGTTTACGTGAAAAACTTCAGAGGCGTAAGAAAGAAAGAGAAGGTTTAGTCTTGGGCATTGCTAATGAATTAAATGCAGGAAGTCCTAGGAGCAACAGTCCAGTTCCAAATTCTGCTGTGGACAAAGAGGAAATTAATTCTGCACCAGATATAAAAGCAGATCCTTTTATTGAACATAAATTGTTGTTGTGCCTTTGTGATGCCATTAATTTGCCAACAGATTCAAGAAATTTAGTTAATATGATTGTAAAATCTTTGAACAAAGAAGTTCCACATGTTATTGTTGAAAACTTGCTACAAAAGTTTGCTGCTCAAGAGCTTATAACTGTGACTGAAAATTACACAAATGAAGGTACAAAATGTATCCTTGTTTCATCAGCAGAACATACAAAGTTGCAAGCTATGGCAAATGATTTATGTGCTCAGGATCCAAATTTAAGCTCTGCTCTTAAAGCTGAAAAAAGGAAAGCTGAAGAGGCATTGGAACTAGAACCTAAAACAAAGATAATTTGCAAATCTAAAGATGCTTCCAAGAACAATAAAGATACAGATACTATCGAGAATCTATTATCATTGCCATCTGCGAGAGAAAAAGAAACAAAGAAATTAGGTGAAGAAATTTTAGATTTGTTAAGTAAACCTACAGCCAAAGAAAGATCCCTTGTTGAACAATTTCGTTCCCAAGGTGGAGCCCAGGTACAAGAGTTTTGTCCTCATGGTACAAAAGATGAATGCACTAAAGTGACTGATGCTAATCAACCATGTAATAAACTTCATTTTAAGAAAATCATTCAGAAACATACTGATGAATCGCTTGGGGATTGTTCATTTTTGAATACTTGTTTTCATATGGATACTTGCAAATATGTTCACTATGAAGTAGACTATTCATCTGTATCTCAAATATCCAAGATTCAAAAACCTGAAAAATCTGATTCTCCATTACCTGCAGATGGAAGCAAACCAATATTGTTTCCATCTCAATGGATTCAATGTGATCTTCGTTATTTTGACATGTCTATTTTAGGAAAGTTTGCTGTTGTGATGGCTGATCCACCGTGGGATATACATATGGAACTTCCTTATGGTACTATGTCTGATGATGAAATGAGACATTTAAATATTCCCAGTCTACAAGATGAAGGACTTATATTTTTGTGGGTAACAGGACGTGCTATGGAATTGGGCAGAGAATGTTTACAATTGTGGGGGTATGAACGATGTGATGAAATAATTTGGGTAAAAACTAATCAATTACAAAGAATTATAAGAACAGGAAGAACTGGCCATTGGTTGAATCATGGAAAAGAACATTGTTTAGTTGGTGTTAAAGGCAATCCTAAAAATATTAATAGAGGTCTTGACTGTGATGTGATAGTAGCTGAAGTTAGAGCTACAAGTCATAAACCAGACGAGATATATGGAATTATAGAAAGGCTTTCACCTGGTACACGTAAAATTGAACTTTTTGGACGACCTCATAATGTTCAACCAAACTGGATCACTCTTGGAAATCAGGTAGAAGGTGTTCGGCTGATTGACCCTATGCTCATTGATGTATTTAAGAAAAAATATCCTGATGGGAACTGCATGAAAAAGCCAGAAGCATAAATAAAATGAATGCTATAGTTTGTGCATGAAATAAGTTTATAATTATTGTTCAAGAGGAAATACTCCCATTCTATAGTATTAAATTTTTATTTTTGAAGTGAAGGAAAATTTTATAAAAAACAATGTCAAATACTTTAAAAAATGCTAAATTTTTAAAGTCTGAGACTTTAATTAATAATCCAATTTTCAGGTCTTGAATATTTTGGCTATATCATTAATAAAATATTTTATTAAAATTCAAGTTTATACATTTTTAGAAACCAGTAAGTCACAATTTTATAATTAAAATTCTTAAAGTAGGTACTTTTGACTATTAAAAAATATTTTACAATGAAATTATTATGATGAGCATTTTCATGTATATATTCAGCATGATTTTCAAACATTAGATTGTTGTTGATCTTAAATAATCTTAATAATATTTGATTTTAGGTACTTTGTTTCTAACCAGAATCAACATACCATGACCTAAATAATGAATGCAACTGTAATTTCTTAGTTGCAATGGATTGAAAAAATAAAGGTTTAAAAAATTCTGTGTATTTTTATTATGAAAAACTTTTGAAACCAAACTTTCAAAACTCAGTCAGAATCGAAGGATTTTTTAATTTTGATTCTTCATGAGTGATAATTATTATATGCTATATAATTTAACTAGTACCCATCTTCTTTTATAATGCAGTTTGTGCTTCATAATATAATAAAAAAAATTGTGCATTTTAGCACCTCTTACCTTTGATTAGTTTCGGACAAACCTTTAACATAGATTAATAATTTTAATTTCTAGATTTATTTAGCTTTTAGTATTTTTTGAATTGCATGAAATAAGTAATAAATAGATGAGTTTGATCTGGGATTTGACTACTAAAATAAAACGAGGAATAAAATTAAGCTAGTTAATTCTGCTGTTTAGAAACTGTTTCCATGTAAATAGATAAATTACTAACTGTCAAATTTCATTCAAAATTTGCAATTTAAATGCAAATATAACATATCTGTCTAACTTGCTTTCAATATAGAAATTCATTAAAATTTGAAAATCATTTAAAAAAAATGAATCTTTGTAAAATGAGTGATCAACGTTTCAAGCAGAAGTAACTTTTAAAGTATTAAATCAAAAAATCATTTTTATTTCATAACTACTCAAAAAGAAAAATCCTTTTGTTTTATTACAAGAGAATGAAAATACTGTTCTCTTTTCTTAAAAGTAGTTTTAAAAAACGTACATTTCTTTAGATTGTACATATAAAATTCATTTGATGATTTGCCCTTAATTAATCTATTTTTAAATTCAATATATAATCTAAAAATTTAAATTTCTGTTATATCCATAGTAATCAAAAGACATGGAGGACCTAAAATATTTAGTACAATAATATATTTTAAAAAATGTGAGGTAGCAGTATTCCAAGTAGATTTTCTGAAATTCCACATAGATCTAAATGTTATATTGAATCCAAAGATCCTTAACTACAATTGCTGAAATTATAGATATTCTTTTTCATTTCATTAACTGGTATTTCAATTCTCAAATACATTTATGTTAATTACATAATAAAAGAATGCAAATAAGAAACCTTCTATATACATGAATATTCATTCATTAAATGAAGTACACCTTTAACAGGACAAGTATTCTAATCCTTCCCATACTGCAGAATTGATTATGAGGCAAGTTTTTTTTTTGGGTACACACAGTATAGATCAATGGCGAGTAATGCAAGCTTTAGTAATTTTTTGAGATGCATGAAAATTCATTCAGTACTTTAATATTTTATACATGAGATAGCTAAAAATAGTTCCATTAGCAAATAATGATAAGAATTCAAATGATACTGTACAATCTATATCTGAATTTCAATCTTATGCTAAATTCATTCATTGTTGAGATATACCTAAAACTTAATGAACATTTTTACATTAATTTACACATTCATTTTGATAGTTGGTATACATGTCCTTCTATTTAAGGATTCCAGTAAATAAAATAAATTAATGGTATTATAAGCACCATTCATAAGTAATTTGTAATGTAAATAAATTTTAATGAATGTTTTTGTAACACTGATATTTCTGTTTCTTTACTCAGCTGAGATTCTATTTTTAATAAATGCAATTGGGCTTTCTTCCTATTATTTGCACATATTAAAACTGATGTGAAAAGCAATTATTAATATAATTTGTGATCTAATAGCTTTAGCAAAATAAGTGAATGCCTTTTTTTTCAAAATTAATTTTTGCATTAAAGTCTGATGTAAAAAAAAAAAAAAAAACCCTGATAAATTTATTTCTGTTAAATACGAATGGACAAGCTTTGATATAATTTCTAGTGCTGATCCTTAAAAAATAATAGCTTAGTTCCCAGATGTAAAATTGTAACACACAACCAAAACTATTAATAATTTAAGTCAATGGATTCATTTCAATTTATAATCCAAGGGCTTTATCAGAATTAAGTCCTAGAATTAAAAAGACTTGTATAATCCTTCATAATTCATATCAATTTCAGATGCCTTACATCACAATAACAGTTTACTCTAAAAACCACAATGCATTTGTATTGTATTAAGTATGTGTTCAATGGAAAATAAAAGAATATTTCATAACTAAACTACTATAAAAATAATCAGCAATAAAGTTATACATAACAAGAAATTAACTTAATATCAGAAAAGGTAAAAAATTGTAAAAATGTTATAGTATATCAAAATGAAAGTAATTTATAAAATTTGAAATTTTTATTGAAAGTACACCTGACATAGTACAGAACAATTTTATTATTAAAACAAAAATACAAGGTTAATTCAGCAAAAAGCAGAACAGTTCATTTTACACCATTTTTTCATCTTGATACTTATAGTGCAACTTTGTGCAATCTTCTACACTGATTAGTTTCCATCCTGTTTCTCGCACATGGCAAACTAAGCGATGAAAAAAGAATTTTAAATAGAAGACAGCTATTCAATTACAAACATTTTCAAAAGTTAATAAATTAATACCAGTTTTGGCCAGTAAATACCAGTAAAATTAGTTCAAAGAATAGAAATGCTATTTATAAAATCAGAATAAAAAATTTATATCAAAATATACAAAACATGTTCTTGAAAATGAATTGAAATATATATAAAGTATATTAAGTCTTAAAAATTTAGGTTAATATATCATTTTTATAAATTTCCTTTATATATGAAGGTTATTATAAATTTTAAAGTCTTAAATCAGAGCACAAAATTGCAATAATACATTTAGAAATGTATTATTGCAGTTCAATAATATTAAAACAAAATGGAATATATAAAATTAATAATAGCATTTGAGACAATTCTGAAAGTAAAGGACAACAAACAATTAAATTTTTACTACATATTTTCAGTCAAAAGTTTTGCCAATTCTAATATTTGTTAAAAATTATGAGTTTTTATTCTTCAAATAAATTAAATTTTATCATTAAAATCTATAACTATTTCATTTCCTTAAAAGAAAGTTTACAGCATACTGCACCCTGAGAGGCGATTTTTACTGCTTTTAATTTTAGAAAAATTTTAAATTTTAGTTTAAAGACGAGTCTTTTATAAAATTCTCTATTTACTGAATAAGAATAAATTATTCTGATAATTTAAATTTATTCTTAGGCCATTAGTAAAGATAAATTTTTATAAAATTCAATATTCTACTGCATAGATATCTTAATATAAGTTGTAGATAATGAATATTCATTATTAATAAATCTAAATAAAATTGTTAATTAAAAAACTTTCAATAAAAAAGTTTTTCATTTACTTAATTCTAATAATCAACAGTGCAATAACCCACTTTTCTTTATATAATGAGGGAAAAAAAAAATCAAGATGGTAAATAAATTATATACCTCGTATGAGACCACCACTGTAAGCATCACGATGTGTAGCATGATAAATTGCTCGACGACCAAGTTCATATGCTTCTTCATCTTCTAGATCATATTTATATCCACCATCCAAAACTCCATAAGCATATGTTGCACCAGACCCAACAGCAAACACATCACCAGGGAAACGATTACCCTCACTGTCTACATAATACAGACCAGGACCCTGTTGATATTAATAAAATTTTATTATTGCAGAAATGTATTCATTAATAGAGAAATAATAACAATTAGCAGCTATAGGTAATAAATAGACAACCAAATGCTAACTTACTATATAAGACTTGGGAATGCTACTAAATGACAAATATTGATGATTTATATTATGTACTGATAGTAGTTCAATAATATTAAAACAAAATGGAATACATAAAATTAATAATAGCATTTTTTGATGACATCTTCAAAATGTAATGTAATTTAGAAGATAATATTAATTAATATGAGGGGAAAAAAAAACAATGTAGTAAATTAATATTCCAGAAATCATTCCCATTTTTTTCTAGATAAAAAACATTTATAAAAATCTTATATCACTCATTTTAATTCAAGAGAGAAAAAAATTATCATTGCAGTATAGATATTACATATAATATTCTTAATTTTGAGAACATCCATGCTACACTTAAAAACGTCAAAAATACTTACTCTTTTGTCCCATCCAGAAATCATAACTCCCTAAAATTAAAACAAAGATTATAAACAAATATTTTTGAAACAATGAAATTTAAATTTAAAAAACAAAACAAAAGAATCCCTTAAGGCAATTCCTACCAGAGATAGTCCCATTCCTTTATAATTAAACATGATATTTGCCAGAAGTTTTGAAGCTGCTGCAACAGATATACGTTCTCGGTTCCTTAACTCATAAATTCTATAAAAAAATATACCATCGTATAATTGGACTGAATCACAAATTTTATTTATAATAAAAGATTTTTTATTATAAGGTGACAATTTTGATTATTATTACTGAAAGGTTATTACACTCACAATACACATAAGATACATTTCAGAGATAAAATAATTATATGTGGATTGAACGTGCTCCTTTTTATATTCCTTCCAAACTATACATATATATGATTTTTGAAAAATGATTCAAAATGTTAAGATTCATATAGTTTAATTGCAATCTTATTAAGATCAATTAAGACAATTATAAAAAATAAATTTTGAAATAATCAAAAATCAGATAATATTTTCATGCAATGTTGCATGATTTAAACCTACAACTAGTGAATTAAATCATTCAAATGTAACTTAAAAAACAAGTGTAACAAGACCTATGGAAGATTAACAAATAAATATTAAAATATAATTCGTAAATAAAGATACTTTAATAAATTTGATTACGGATTTAAAGTTTTCACCTTCTCAATCTAAAGTTGCACATTTATATATCTTTCTGGTCTAAAAAACAATGAATGCACTTTAGAAATTTATAATTAAAAAAAATTAAGAAACTGATATAAAAATAATTATATTTACTGTTTTTAAATATATACTCATGAGTGATAACTTTATTTCAAGTTGCCTTCTTCATAGTTTACAAATTTGAAAAGACAAAAAAAAAAAACTATATACTTTTTGAATTTTCAGCCTAAAACTTTATAGTAGCATAATACTTTAGGCTTGGTTTTGCCTTGAAAATGTTTCTGGATTTATAATGACAACTATTCCATTTTCTGTTTTTTTGTTAAGATTTTCAGGTCACATAATTTATGGAGAAAAACCAATTTAAGTGATATCAAAGAATTCACTTTTCAAATGTTATAAAAGGATCAGACAATAACAAGAAAATAGCAATTACAAAGTAGTAAACGATCAATAAAATAAACTTAAAATAATTTACCACATTCAAAGAACCATTTACTTTTATTACCTGCATCTTTCTGAAAGAATGCGTTCCCAGTACACACAATCAGCTGCTCCACCAGCCATAGTTCCCAAAAGATAATCATTAATTGCTATTATCTTTTCCACTTCATTTGAGTCTGTAGGAAAAAATCACACTTGTAAAGAATATCAGGATTGGATGTGTGGTTTAGTGGCGCAAGAGCCATTGTTGGCCATACTGCACATGGCATATGGTTAAAGTAAAGTATACCAGAAAAAAAAAAATAAGATAATGCTAAATCTAAGGCGACAAATTCCCTTTTATAGAATTAAATTTCATTACAGAAAATCTTTCACAAATAATCATGGAATAACATTCAATAAATTGTCACCAACTGCACAACAGATTACTAATAATGTAATCATGTACTAATAATGCAGTTTTAGAATTATTATTTTTTATTTAATACTTTATAAAAATTTTCCACATTATTTTTGACACGAAATAATGCAACTAGCCTATTGATGGAAAAAGTTATAAAATGAAAATTCAATTCTGTTAATTAATTATTTTTTAATTAGTTATATTATTAGTTAATAAGTTAATTAATAAAATTAAAAATACTTTTCAATAATCAATTTATAAATTTAAAGCACAGAAAATATTCTATATTGGTCAAATTTTGAATTCCATAATAACTTAGTACGTACTTATAAATGATCCTCCAGTTGCTCTTGAATCAACAGCAACAATAACTCCTCCTTTGTATTTGAAGGCAAGAGTAGTTGTACCCTTCCTAAATTCAATTTTGATACGCTTTCCATGTTCATCTTTATCAAAGATTTTAAATGCTTCAGAGGGCTATAAAAAAAAGGAAAACGTATATAATGTAATAAAAATTAAAACAAGTAAATATAATTTAAATGTTTTTGTGAGGCTTCCATGGGAAATTCATACAAAATTAAAATTCATATATATTGAAGTTAAAAAAAATGCTCATCTGTTTAAGAACTATCACAATTTTAAAGTTTCCATTTACAAATGTTTACAAACTGAATACCAAACAAGTATTACCAATACTCAAAATACAAGCTCTAGAAAAATATAGAATATGATATGAATAACCCATTCGTATCATATCCTCTCATACAACTATAGGGGAAAAATATTTGGTATTTCCTTATTATAGACACTCATACACGTAAAATAAAAAGCCAAGCTGACAACGAAATCTAACAAAAAGGTAATAAGGCTCATGATTGCAAATCATGGCATAATCCTGAGTTAACCAACTATATCTTATGCCTAAAAAATAAGAGAAATCCTGAAAACATTTTTTTTAACTGTCTTATTAAGAGAAAGAGAACACGATAGAAAATTATTTAAGTTAGAAACTTAGTTAAAAAAAAAATTCTTTCCATTAAATATATTTTAAGAAGAAAATTTTATACAAATATTGCTAGTGCTTTAGGATCAAATATTTTTTTTCCCATTTATTATATATTAGTTTTAAATGCATAATATAATTTTAAATGCTCCTTCTATTAAAGATGGATTTAAATAGTGCTGCAAGACTTGGGAAAGTGGCACACTTTCATATTTTAACATAACTGATTTATTTAACATCCAAATTATTTAAAAACTATATAATTGATCACACAAACACAACTAAACTTTCCTTGAAACCCAAACTATCACGGACATTTTCTTATAATAATTAATAAACTATTTAATTCAATAAAATTTATTAAAAAATTATAGTGATCATACATAACATACATAACATCATACATAAGTTTAAATAAATTCAACAACGGCAAATAAGATGAAATACAGAAATGAAAGAATATCAAATACAATTTAAAGTTTGCATATCTTCTTTTTCACATTGTATAATACTGAACTTTTTTTAAGCGCCTTTGAAATTAAAACATTGTAAAAAAACAAAATTCAATTGTTCTCTTTTAGGTTATAAATATCAGCAAATACGACACTACGATTGCATTATATATACTGGCAAAAATTAAATTCAAATATGAAAAGGAGCAATGATATATAGAATTCAATTTCACATTTAAGATTAATAAAAAGCTTCTACAAAAATAAATCAAGACACTGCTGGTGTTTTGATTACACTCAGCAGTATTTAAAAATCGAAACTTACAGCACGGACAGGAGGCAAAGCTAACTGAGTATGGCAGGATAAGTTAGCTGAGTTTTTGGAAATGAAATTCAAAATATCATTTTCATTTTCAGATTTTTGACCAAATCCAAAATTAGTAGAAACACCGCATAGAGCTTCTAACGCCATGACGATGACAATAGAAAAATAATGGAAATGGGGACTTTGCTGCCAGATCTGAAATAACCGGCACCAGTTGCAAGTTTAATTGTACTGACAAAAATCTGCCTGAAAAGAAACTGAAAAATAACACAATAATTACTTTTGAAGGCATAGTAGAGAGAATTAATTAATCATAAAATTAAAAAAAGATTTAAATTTAAATAGTTAGAGTTTGATTGAAAAAGCAGGAAAAAGATGTCACTTAACGTCATTTTATGTCAATAACTTAAACTTTCTTGTTTCCGGCAGATGTGGGTGCGGTTTATTTAAAAGTTGAATTTCAGTTTAATAATATTTTCAAAAAGCCGCTGGCTAGAAATATATATCACGCATTAATTTTAAGGCTGGAATCGAAAAACTTAATTTGTTTTGATGATGAATAAGCAATCATCACGCAGTCCGAGCTTACGGCGTACTCCGAGAAGGAAAAGTTTCAGAAGTTTTTCAACAGGGAAAGAAAACAATACCTTAGCCATTGTAAAAAGACATTCCACAACATCAAAAAAAGTGGAAAATATTATAAATGAGGTCAGAGTCACGGCCTGTAAAACGATTACAAATGTCAAATCATCATTTGGAGATATATCCGAGGTAAAAATATTTCAGTCAAAATAATTCATAATTTTTAAAGATTTCGTACTGTGCTAGAATTAACTATTTATTCTCGTTTAAAATATTTTAATAACTTTATTAAATATTTGATTATGATAAATTTTTGGTAAGTTATTATAAATATATCTTTTTTGTTCTAATTATTTAATGGTAATAAATGCTTTTGACGTTTTTGGTGAGTATAAAATCTTGAAAAATACTTTAGGTGGTTGATCACATTGTTTTGAATGCATACTACTTTTATAGTTCATATACTTGCAAATATTCATATCTTCTAATTATAGTCTTTTATTATTGCCTAATCCGTAAAAGAAAATGTTCAGCAGAAATTATAATATTCAGTAAAATTTAAGATGTCATTACATCTTTGATCTGCATCATTATTGGATGAGTAAATTAAAAATTCTTTTGGATGTCAATCGGACATTTGGCAACTATTCATCAGAAATTATGAAAAATTACAATACTTTTCATGTTTGCATTGTATACATTATATTGTAAATCAAATATCAAAATATATGTTTAAATTTTCACGGATAAAAAGAACATATTTAAGGCATATAAACTATTAAAATACTTTTTTTAGTTGGAATTTCGCTTTGCACTTGAGATTTGAAGTTTATGACATTTTTTAAAAAAAATTTGAAGCCCAGTGACATAGTGGTAACGTTTTGTGCTTCCAACACATAGGTCTGAGGTTGAATTCTCAGGCTGGAGCTTTCATCCCTTCAATGTATTGATTAACTGAGGATCAAGCATGCTTTAAAATTAAACATTGGTTTTTCTCTATTTTAAGATGACTATATAACTGGAATACATGCCTTTCCACTCCAGGGTCCTGAAGAAAGAAGATATGGGCACTGTGGGTATTGGTCCATATGGGCTGTCATGCCACTGAGTTTAGTTTGTTGTTAAAGATTTGTTTGACAAACAGATAACATTCAACAGTCAATATCAGTTATTTGCAATCTGTTTTGCTGGTGATTACCTGGCTATCTTCTGATGATATTTGGTATCTCATCAATTAGTTTACCGAAATATTTATTTAAGTATAAACATAAAAGTATTAAACAAATTAATATGATAGTTTATTTTCATTTAATTGCTGTCATTTAATAGTAAATAATAAAAGCAAATTCTGTATAATGCACATTAGCTTTTATTATCTATATATTTGTTTAAAGACAGATTTAATTGTGTTCCCATAAAACTTATGGTTCCATAGCTTATTTTGATGATATAAAAATTACAAATTGCCATCATAAACTTAATTTTATTTACATTTTTTTTGTGCTGGATTGTTGTAAAAATCAATGAGATAAGTTCTGAAATTTTTATATTTTTACCAATTCATTATTTTTTTGTTTCACTGACTAATTTGAAATTAATACTATTGTTTTCTTACAGCATTTGTGTTTTAATTTTCTGTTCTTTATTGCATTTTTTTTCTGTTAGTGGGTCATAGTCTGTTTTGATGCTATTTTAGTATATAATTTTAACTTTAATATTTAAGAGCATTATGTATAGAGAGTCCACCGCAAGGGAGCATAATTAGCTAGAGAGAGAAATGTAAGATAATAGATGAGATAAAAATTGAGTTTTTCTTTAATATATATGTAAAGATTTAAAAATTTTTGAACATGGTAGATTCAAAGACATTTAGGAGACCTTTTATTTAATAAGGCCATTTTATTCTTCCTTTGGAGGCAGGTAGGACTATTTACAAGAAGGCATGGACACAGACATCTGTTATGTAGTGCGAGACAAGCAGAAGTGGTCAGAATAGGAATGAAATTAATTTTTCCTTTTCTTATGTACCGTTTGTTGATAGGGAAAATATTCTTTCACACAGATTATACACTATTAAAATTCTGATAGAGAACTCTGCATGTCGATCATAAGGAAGAGGAAACACAAAGATCTTTTTTTTTTTTTTAAAAAAAAAAATAAAATTAGGCATTTTTCTAGCCTTTCACACTGAGCATGAGAAAGTCAGCTTCCAGCCAATCCAGCAATTTTAGAAAGCTTCTCTTGAATTAATTAAGTAGAGAAAAAGAATAAAGAAATAAAACAAAATAAGACAATTCATTAGAATGAAATTACTGTAGATAAATTTAGATAAAATTTTAGAAATTAATTTGGATTTAACTAGGATGTTAAAATATCATTATATTTATAGTTGTATGATAAGTGTTAATTTTTACTTTGAATTTTCATGACCAACAGAATATTTATAACAATGTAATAAAAGGTATTAAAATCTAGCTTTTATATAACTTTTTCATTTCTGAGAGATTTAACATTTTTGCAATTATGAGTTTTATAAATAGTCAGTGTTTGACACTACTTTCAGAATCAAATTATCAGTTATATTTGGTACGAATCTGTTCTTGATTGTTTTGCTACTTTTAATAATTATCTTCTATTAATAATGAGTAGGGATTGCTCTTGACATTTATTGATTTATTTCTAACTATCTTGTTAAATATGTTATAGTTGAATAATGGACAAACGTAGATTTCGTTCCATTCCTTGTAGTGTACTTAAATAATGGAAAAAAGTTTTGTAATTTTGAGAACGTTGAAAAAATATAAAAAAAACCCCATAATATATTTCATTTATTAAAGTGTTTCAAAAATGCTTAAAATATTAAATGCTTTTAGTGAAGTGATTTATTTTTCTTTTCATATTAAACTAATTGAATTGGCTTTCTATTAAAGACTTCTAAAAGTATCTCCTGCCCCTCTCCTAATATTATCTAATAAGGAAATCTGATAAAATTGTCATTATTTAGAAAAGAAAAATTGATAAGTATAAAATAGTTAAAAAAAAAGAATTCATTATTTTTATTATTGATTTTGTTGATAATATTTTTTGAAACATGCAAAAAAAAAAAAAAAAAAAAAAAAAAAAAAATCCATGAAAAAGGAAAACAAATCTAATTTCTTTTATGAACTTTATGCAAACTACTTATATTTATCAAAAAAAAAAAATGGTTTTACTCCTTTATTTATATTATTTTACATCTCTTTAAAAATATTTTCCCTTAAAAAATAAAAATTTTTATTCTCCATAGAAATTAAAAGGCCCTCTGAAAAGAACTCGCAGTTTCACAAAGAGGCAACAATATGAAGGCTTAGAAGAAATTGCCACTCCTGTGAAGCTTTACACACCATTCAATTTTGTGACTCCAAGTCCACCCACACCTGAACGCAAAAGGATTTCACCCAGACGGTATAGTATTCTTCCTCTTATCTATAGTATTCTTCATCTGACTCAATATTTAGACATATGGTCAGTTTTTTTCCTTTTATGATTTTTTTCTCTTGAATAATAATTTTTTGTGATGTTGCTCTGCTCTCTTATGAAACAAAACAATCTGTTTTCTTAGTAGTTATCTCTTGATCAGGAATTCCAGTAAGTGTTTCATTTGGATTGTAATGCTTTTGAATTGCTATTGCTTAAAACTGATATTAATTTTAAAAAATTACTTCAACAAAACCAACTGTTGCAATTTTTTTAAAAAAATGTTGCTTCATGAAAGTCAATATTTATGGTATATACATTAGTTGATAAAAGCATTATTTAATGATATTTTTTTTAAGTGATTAATTTTGAGTAATAATGCTAATTAAAAAATTGAAAGCCAAGAAATTGTTTGATCAAAATCTAATTTGATTGAGAAATGTTACATCATTTCTCTCCTGCAGCCCCGTTATTTCCGAGTTACATATAGTCAAGGATGAAATTGATTTAGAAAATATTGTAAAACAAACCTTAAATATTCACAATAATTATGTTATAGAATTTTCTAAATGGATATAGTCATTAAAATATTATTTGTTTATCCTTATGAATCAATATCTTTATGAACACACAAATATACATTCACAAATGTATGAAATATCTTATAATCTGAATATTCTAGATTTTTCATTTAATTTTTTTCAATTTTAGAATAGATTTCCATTTAATACTCTTTGTAATTACTTATTCTTTTTTTTTTATTAACTCTTCGTGTACAACAAGTCTGACTTGCTCATTGAATTATTCAATTTTCAGTTTTCAATCTATAATTATATAAAATTATTAATAAATTTAAAATACAGAAATAAATTGAAATGCTTCAATATCTCAATTGCTTCCTTACATTATTACAGGAGCTAAAATAACAGTAAATCTTCCAAATATCAACTAATTAGGATGGTAAATAAATTTGCAGATCCAGGAGTTAAACTGTTTGTGATCCAACAATATTAATGGTAGAATGTGAAGAACTATTAAATATAAATACTCCATCAACTGACTTCACACCAACATTATTATTCTAAATCTGCATACTTTAATTTTCTTAACCACTGGTATTTTTTAATATTGAGTGTAGCATTATAAAAATTATGATTCTCAAATAAAAGTGTATTATTTCAATTTAAAGGCATTGAAAGTCTTTATACAATAAATATTTGTTGTTATGTAGTTTGTTGATTTTCTTAACGAATAAGAATTATTTTTATTATGAAAATAAAAAACCCCCCACCATTAACAAGAAGTTAACTCAATGATTTAAAAAAAATAAAAATGCCCGTCAGTGCTTCCGTTTCATATAAATGACTTAGATTTATTTATATTGATTGCTACTTTAATTTTGATGCCTTTCACATTTTTTTAAACTTTTCATTTTTTAAAATTTAGGTGCTCATTCAAAAGTCCAACTGGAAGATTCCGAAAAGATGTTCAACAGCTGAATCGTGAGCTAAAAGAACTAAAAGAAATTGAAAAGTCTCTCTGTGCTACAAAGATAAGATAATTTGGTTTGCTTTGAATTTGTATTTAAAAGTTTTTCATTGGCAGCATGGTTTTAAGTTGTTACTGTAGTGATGTAGATTTTTCATGTTTTGTTATGAACAATTATTAATAAATTTCTTTTATTTTTCATGTGGTCTTTGATTTTCTAATATAATAAATGACTAAAAATTTTGACCGTTCAAATTCAATATGGAGATTTAGAACACATAAGTTTAAAAATAATGTAGAAAAAGAAGTAGAAATGCAAGTGGGATTGTACATTCTGTTATTGCATGACGGATCTGATTAGAATTTATTTATTTCTACAGTACATTCAGTCCTAGAGAAACTGCAAGCTCAAAATTTATCTAGTGATAACAAATATTACATTGATTGGTTCATGTCTGAGTCATGTTGCTTTGGATGTTTGGGTCATCATTTATTTATCCCTTTAATACTTTTGTCATCAACGACAATAGTGAAAATGATACTAGAATAAGCACGTTGAGTTTTTAGTATATTTATAATGAATGATGATATAGTTACTATTCCAGCATGAGTTCCTTCTGTAGAATAAATTATGCCAAATTTTTTATATATAAATGTACAATTTCGCCAATATATTTTGAAATTTTAATTATGTTTAACCAAATTTTTTTTCAAATTCCATAGAACCTCAAAATTAACTATGTAAAGATAGCCTCAAAATCACTTTGTTAAATATGATTTTATTATGAAACAATTTCCTACTATTTTTCTGATTGGGAATGTTTTAGTAGCAAGAGTGGGGGGGAGGAATGTTTTTCATGTGATAAGGCAGTGACTTCTAATGCTAATGAAAGCAAATTTGAACTTGTTTCACACACATTTTATGTATAATTATTTATTCCTTGTTGAGTCCCTTTTGTTTTGCATTAGGATTATTGTATTGCAATTAAAATACAAAGTTTAATTTTTTATTTTTTAGTAATTTTAATTTGCCCTCTTTGATAATAAATACCCATTTCATTTATTCTTTTACTTCATAAAATTTGTCATTTTCCATTTTAATGAGTACATTTCTTAATCTATTTTATTTTAAATTTTAATTTGTTCATTGAATGAATATTCATATTACTTACTTGTGTTTTTTCTGCATTCTAGAAGGGAATCAATTTAAATGTTATAATACTCGTAAGCAAAGGAACATGCATGTCATGTTACATCATATTGTCTTATGCTATGATGCCACTACCTTTTTCTGATAATCAGAACAATACATTCCAGTATTAAATAAGTTACAACTTGTATCATGTAAAGAGGAAATGATACTATTTATTACAATTGCAATTTGAATTAAGAATCTTGTACCTGAATATTCCATTTCCAGTTGATCTTATTAAATAATAAAAGCTGGACGATATTTTTTTGCTTCGACTTACAAAATATAACAGCTTAAAAATGTAACTTTTGGCTGTATTTGAGGGTCAAACAGTTTATGTAAATGAAATAAAAAAAACCATTACAATAACTTAACACAGTACATTTTATTTGAAAGCAAAATATGTTTAATACAGCTGCCATCACAAAGTATTAAGCAAGAAAGGGGTATAATTACCCATTATAACTTAGTGTAGCATGTCGGCATTGATGCCACTGTGACCCGTTTGAATGGCATCTTTCAACAAAATGTTTGGAGAGACCGCTAGATAAAAAATCTCCAAAACAAAAGTTTACTGGAATAAGATCTGATGATCAAGAGGGCATTTTAATCTTGCATCTACTTATCACTTGGTCTTCAATGAATATATCTTGATGTAAAGTTGTAACCGAAGAGCAACATGAGATGGAGCACCACCTTGCATGAAGATGATGTCAAGTAACTCATTCCTTTGCTGCAAAACAGATGCAACAAGATTGCACAAAAGAGAAGGATGCAATTCTGCAGCGATGGAATGTTTTCAAACCAGGCAAAGGACAAAGTTTTTCAAAAAAAGAATGGTCCTAGAATGAAGGACGCTATGAAACCCTACCACTGGTTCCACACAGAAAATGTAGCAGTTTGGTCATACACTCATGAAGATGACTGTTTTGCATACTGATTTCACTAAACAATGGAAAGTAGTCATTTTGCCCCCATGATGACTAGCAACAGTTGTAGGTTACACTCCATTTGTACAAGCTCGCATTGCTATAGGCTTGTCTTTCATAGGAATCTGCTAACAATAATTGCTGAAGTGCCAATATCTTGTACGAATGCAGTCTGAAGGTTCCATGCAGAAGGCCTCAGATTGACATTTCTGGAATTCTTGTTATTCTTTCAGCTCCATATGCTCTTCTATTCCCCTTTGATCAAATGGTATTTGCACTGACGAATAGTTTTCCATCTTGTGGACTATCCTCCAAACATTCTATTTCCTTGAAGCAGTGTAAATTCAGCATCCCATTTAATGAAATAAGGCTTGTCTTTAGAGAAATTTAACCACTAATACTCGATGCAATAAGATAACATGCTGCCAGTATCGATCAATAGATCCATTTCCAGCTTTGTGCTTTATAGCTATCCTGATTTGCACAAACCTTCCTGGTTGAGTGTCATTTGTCAGTCATTTTATGGATCAATTTTTTAAGGGAGGGAAAAAAAAAAAGACTTAGCACATATTTTTGGAATTTTTTAAAGCATTTCATTTTTTTTTAAATAATGATTTTTTTGAAGTTTGCAAGAATTTACGGGTCACTCTGCGTTTGATGTTAAAATCATGCGCAAAATTTTGTCTCAGCAAAAAAAGCACTGAAATAAAATAAAATTACAATTTATAATCTAGACCACATGCCAAATATTATTTATTATTTATGGTATATAGTCTATGCATATCCAAATATTATTAGCTGTTAATTTTCTCACAGTATTATTGTGGTAGCAGGTAGATAAAAGCTAAGGCCTAATAGGCATGTGCCAGGGAAAGTTGAAACAGAGTTCTAAAATGAAGACAGTAAAATATATTTTTATTACTTATGTACATCCTTGAATTACATAACAAAAACAAAACAAAAAAAAACCCTCCTTACCTTTTTAACTGAACAAAAAACAAATATTTAAAAAAATTAAGATTTTTAAAAATTTATTGATGTAATTAAATTATTTTAACATTTAACAACTCTAGGCCTTTTAATTATCTATTGTTTTACTTTAATTTTAAAATTTTCCTCTCAGATTGATGGCCTTTTATTTAAAAGCAAAATACCGATATTTTGACTTTCTTACCTCTGACCTGATATCATATCTGGCAATTTTAAGAAGCCTGTTTTCAACAGTCAACTCAACAACATAAACCAATAAGATGGTTAATATGTATTTTTTTTTTTTTACTTTTTGACATTTTCTTGACAATTCAATTAGACTATTGGTTTTGCTTTAAGAATTCCACCAACAGAAAAGAGGTACAGATCTCAGAGAGTTGTCAATCTCCTTTTCTCTTTACGCAGTTTGAAGGAAGGAGAAAGGAGAGGGGTTGTAAACAGGATTACAAACAAAAGAAAGAATTTTCAGCAGCCCAATAGCTAGAACTCTTTAGCATTATGCCTTAGATGCAGAACTGAAATGGTCTTTGAAATGTGAGGAGAGTTATTATTTGTTTAGCTCTTGTCAACACACACTTATATTTTGTATTATTTTATACATCCAGAGTATTCTATATAAGAAATTGGCTGATTTTAATTTACATTATCTAATATTTGTGGAGCATTAAACCAATCATTGAAAGAAAGCAAATGAATTTATGCATCCTATTTTGAAATAAAAAAGAAGTAGCAAGTAGTAGATATGTAGTTTCAACTTTAATGAGCCATTTTACAACTCAAGTTATTTTGTGAGGCTTTTGTTTTTGACTGTAAAAGTGGATTTAAGGAGGACATTATCTATCTCGATGGATAGTAAAATAAAAAAAATTAGCTTATTAAATGATAAAATACAAAAATACCTATTGTAAAAAATTGTGGGTAATTGTATCCTACATAGGATTTTGTGAATATTTTTCAATTCCTACTATTAGTTCACATTCTACCTATATATATATATATATAATATGTGTATGTATGTATATATCCTTTTGAACTTTCCGGCCGTTAATAAAATACTTTTTATTCCACCATTCAGATTTAAACACATTTTTTAAAACTTGTGGATGACGCTTGATGTAAATAAAGTTAAAAAACTTTATTTACATCATCATAAATATTAATTAATTAATTAAATTTGTCCAGTAATTTCTATTTGCTCGCGAAAGACGTTGCCAAATGTCATCAGGCTCTGAGATTACTGACATGGCACCCGATGATAAATAATATAAGAAAATAAGTGGGAATCGAATTTAATTTTTTTTTATTTATTACTTGTTTATCTAACTAACTTCTTATCTTTTTTGAACATTTAAAAAAAAATATCTGCATGCGTTATTTATTTAAAAATTTGACTTCGAGTAAAAGAAGATTATTCAAGTTTTTTGAAAATGAAAAATTTTCTAAAACTTTTCTGGGAACCAGGCGTTGAGAGAATGCAGGTACTGTTGAATTAACAACTCAGAAATAATTTGACCTTTTATGACAAAAAAGGGCAATTTATAGCATTACATCTAAAAACAGTTGAATTCTTGTATACCAAAGAAGAATTTTTCTGGTCAAAAATTAAAATTATTCAACCTATTATATATTATATACTATCATGATAATTTAATACAAACTTTTTTTTTAGTGTCGAGTACATTTTTGTCTCACTAGCAAATGTCAAAACAAGCAATTTAAAAGCCAAATCTAAAAGTAATTAAGTTACTATATGTCAAAGAGAAATATTTCTTGTTAATAACTAAAATTAAATAATATATTATATATTGTATACTCTTGTGATTATTTATACAAATTTTATTTCAGTTGTGATTGTATTTTTGTCTAGAAATAAGGAAAAAAATTTTATGGTAATATTTTTATATCTTAATCTTTAATATCAATTGTTCGGAAAACAAAAGAATGCATAAATGATATTAGTTTTATTATATGACTAAAGGAAGTCTTGACCGTATCGATAAAATGAAAACATCTCAAGCTGCCAAAAAGTAAAAAAAAAAAAAAAAAAGAAATAAAAAAGAAATAAAGAAGGTGATTTATTATTTTTTAAAAATATAGCAAAGCTGAACAAAGCTAGAGAAAGAAGTACTATATTTGAATTTAGTGGAAAAAAAGCATAATAATAAAACTTTTTTTTTGAAGTTGGGTAACTTATTGTTGCTAGAATATTCGCCAAATCCAGAGCACTGACTTTCTATTTTCTGTCACTTCGAATTTGAAAAATTTTTCACCAGAAAACGATTTTTCTTTTCTGATGTGGACATACTATATAGAAAGGCATGGAATCTCCCACACAAATAAAAGAATAAGAAGAAATTTGAGATTTATATGTATAAAAATTCGAACTTTTATCTATGGTTCTTATTTATATTTATAACATAGTTATATAGAATATAAAACTGGTTGTTGGAATGCAATCTCTTGCACACAAAAAATGGCGAATATTAATAGTATTCGCCAGCGAATATTAATAGTATTCGCCATTGTATTCGATTCAATATTTTTTATATTTTTAATATCGTTTCTTTAATATTTGAATTTATATATTACTTAATTTTATAAGCATCAAAACCAATTGCTATTAATTAGTGATTATTTAAATAATCTATGATGTATCTGAAATTTTAATTACAAGTTGTCTTCCTTCCTTATATGGGGCCGCGGTGGCCCGGTGGTAAAGTCTCGGCTTCGGAACCGGAGGGTTTTTCAGGTTCGAGTCTCGATTCCACCGAAGAACCGTCGTGTGTGGGGGTCTGTTGCACGTTGAATTTGTCAGGCCAACTGTCCTCCCGCTTCTGTGGCGTGGTGTGGAGAGGGGGGTGCCAGTTCAGGTGTCGTCCTCGTCATCTGACCGTGGTTCAAAATTATGAGGTCCGTCCCAAAATAGCCCTTGTGTTGCTTTAAACGGGACGTTAATATAACTAAACTAAAAAAAACAAAACAAAACAAACTAAACTAACTCCTCCCTTACTCTGAAGTGACTTAAGTCATGGGATAGCAATATGCAAATATACAGATGGCAGTAGTATCGCAGCGAAAAAGTATAAATGCGCAGTTTGTTTTCCAGAGCTTTCATTTGTGTTCAAGTTATTCATGTGAACAGGATTTTCGTGATTTATGGCGGCACGACGAGAATTAACAGACTTTGAACGTGGAATGTTAGTTGGAGCTAGACGCATAGGTCATTCCATTGCGGATATCGTTAGTGAATTCAACATTCCGAAATCCACAGTATCAAGAGTGTGCCGAGAGTATGAAATTTCAGGCATCACATCCCATCATGGACAGCGCAGTGGGCGACCACCTGCACTTAACGACCGAGACCGCCGACGTCTGTGTAGAATGGTCAATGTTAATAGACACGCAACACTTCTTCAAATAACCGTAGGAATCAATGTGGGACGTACGAGGGACGTGTCCGATAGGACTGTGCGGCGAAATTTGTCTTCCTTGGGCTATGACAGCAGAAGACCGACTCGAGTGCCTTTACTGACAGCACGACATCGGCTGCAGCGACTCTCCTGGGCCCGTGAGCATATCGACTGGTCCCTAGACCAGTGGAAAATCGTGGCGTGGTCAGATGAGTCACGATTTCAGTTGTTACGAACTGATGGTAGAGTTCGAGTGTGGCACAGATCCCACGAAGTCATGGACCCAAACTGTCAGCAAGGCACTGTTCAAGCTGGTGGTGGCTGCATAATGGTGTGGGCTGTTTTTACATGGCATGGACTCGGTCCTCTGGTGCAACTGAACCGATCATTGACTAGAAATGGTTATGTTCAGCTGCTTGCAGATCACTTGCAGCCATTCATGGACTTCACGTACCCACACAACGATGGGATTTTTATGGATGACAATGCGCCATGTCACCGGGCCAGAACTGTTCGCGATTGGTTTGAAGAACATTCCGGACAATTCCAGCGCATGATCTGGCCACCTAGATCGCCCGATATGAATCCCATCGAGCATTTATGGGACATCATCGAATGGTCCGTTCGTGCCCAAACTCCTGCACCATCCACACTTTCACAATTATGGGCGTCTATACAGACAGCATGGCTCAATATTCCTGCAGAAGACTTCCAACGACTTGTGGACTCCATGACACGTCGAGTTGTTGCACTTCGCCGGGCAAAAGGAGGACCGACACGATATTAACAGTCATCCCATGACTTTTGTCACTTCAGTGTATTTCTGATTTATTTATCGTTCATTTTTTTGCAGGATTGCTGTAGTAAGAATTATATACATATAAACAAGTATTTCTTATGCCATTAATCATATAAAAATATTGATTGCATATCTGAAGCAAGAACGCATCCGAAGTATGCTAATCGAGAAGTTGTTGAGCCTAATATCTATACTTATAATAAAGCTCAATGTGTGTGTGTGTGCGTGTGTGTGTGTGTTGGCGCTCTACAGGCCAGACCGTTGGACCTACAGCTACCAAATTTGGTACATGTATACCTTGGAAGTCGGGAATGTGCACCTCGGAGCCCTTTTTTCGAATTTTTAATTAGAATTTGAATTAATTAAAATTTAAGCGAAATTTCGACGTTTTTCCGCTATAACTTCCGAAAATATTATCGGATAAACATGATTTTAACATCAATTTACAGATAAAAAAATTAGCTTTCTAATAGTATCAGTATTTTAACATTTAACTTAAGCTTCTATTTGTAATGAATTTTTAAAGAAGCATTTCAACTATATTTTTCAACAATATATTTCGGACAAAACAATAAAATTTAATCTGCAGGAGCACGTTACGAGTGGAAGGGGAAAAATTATCTTTTATCAATAGGTTGCCATCAGATAGATAAAAACTCGAATTAAAAAAATAATTATTGCAAATTAAACATTTAAAAATGCAATTTTCAGCACGTGTCTGCATGAAATGAAATGTGTTTTTTCTTTTTAAAAAAAAGAAAATGCAAAGAATTTTTTGTGACTTTTACAATATTATTAATTAAATAAATCAGCTTTGTTTAATAATAGAAATACATCTATAAAAAAGTCTAAATGAAGTAAATAGCTGCATAGTATGTAGCACGAGTCTATAAATGCTTTAAAAAATGAAGAATATTTAGCTTTTAATTAAAAAGAGATGAACTTGTGATATCAGTGTTTTAATGTATAACTCAAGCTTCTATTTTTAACGAATTTTTAAAGAAATATTTTAACCATGTTTTTTTGAGCACGTGACTGGATAAAATAAAATAAAACAATGCCGGAAGTTCAAATAAAAAAAACTATCATCGCAAATCAAATCTAAAGAAATACAACTTTCAGCATGTGACTGGATAAAATAACATAAATATAAAATGAGATATCTTCTAAAAAAATAAATGCAAGGCAATGGATTCTATGATCGTTTGCAATAGATATATAATTAATTCCATAAATTATCTTTATTTACAGTAAACCTGGTTGAATTTAGACAGGATATGCATTGAAATCCCGACTCAATGGCATATTTCTATAATCGTTTGTAATATCTGTATCATTAATTCAATAATTTTTCCCCTTTTTCGCTTTCTTTAAAAAACATATTTAACATTTTGGCAACATCACCGAAAAAAACATTTTTAATATTTTGGAAGCATAATCGATAAATTGTTAGAGCATTAAACTCAAAAAGTTTTTTCGAATAAAGTTACCGACTCTTTAACTACTAATAACTGAATCTTTTAACTTTAACTGTTTCTTAAATTTTGGCTAATGAATATGTGATTTAATTGAAAATTTTAGAACGCATTACTCATGGCGAACCAGCTGGTCGCCAAAGGCGGCTAGTTAGGTATAAATTAGCCGCTACTGAAGGGCGATTAATTAGTTAAGCATATAGTCACAGAATAAGAAAAAAGAAATCAAGGTAAGATGAAATCTACATAATTAAGATGAAATAATTGCTTAGATATTACTTTTAAATTTTGTTTCTGAGATACTTGCGAAGTTTTAATATCTATTTTATCTATCTATATGTAATATAAAGTGAAGTATCCTGAAAGCGTCTGTATATTTGAACTTAAAAAAAAGTCGAGAAATACTTAACTGATATTAGTATATTTGTAACATTTTGTAGAGCATTTATTTGGGAATATTTTAGTATAATAAAGTCATATCAAAATAAAAAAAAGGAGCTTTACAACTGTGATTTTAATTATTTTTCTACTACGATTTGTGCATGCGTAAAGCAGCAGTATCTGTGCTTTGCACTTATCCGCTCGTGAGCGGATATCTCAAACTTATCATACGCAAATTATCAGAACTGTGGTATTCATATGCGTTACATTTCTTTGTTAACATCGATTCAAATCTTGTGCTCGATAAACGATATCCAACCTTGACTGGAGCACATTAAATGCCAGAACGCTCCGTTTCTTGCTCAATAATAAAAAAGTAGAGGAAAAAAACTTTTGATTAGCGAATATCAGAGAAATAATGCCCACACGTAAAAAAAGGAGAATCTTCAGTTGAGTGAAGTAACTGCCTCTCTTTAAATCGCACTTTAATTGAATTACAGAGACAGAATGAATCTCCTCAGGAGTGAAATGATAGACTGTTGGCGAAGAAATACATTTAAATTTGAGACAAAAAAGAAGAAGCGAAAGAACAAAGGCTCCTGATATGTGTTCCGAAAAGAAATACTCCGCTCAGAATTACAATCCATGTGAATAATACTTCAGAATGCATTACAGAAATAATGCTTCGGTTTCAAAAGGAATAATGTCTATTGTCTGATCATATTACTCAGTTATAAAATGGAAAGAGGCGTAGAGATATGAATTGAACAGGATCAAATTCGCAGAGTTCGCTGCCTCGTAAAATAACCACTAGGCAAAAACGATTACTCTTGTCCAGAGGTTGGCGGATTCAAGCTACTGGCAGAATACTCTCCCACTAGTAGGTCCGCGGTGAGCTGAACGATTATGGTGGATAGAAGTGATCACTTTTATCTAGTGGTTATGTTACATGGCTACCAGCTCTAACATCGTGAGTTCGATCTTAGCTAATTCAACTGCCACATATGAATCAAAAGACATGTGTTGTTTACTAGAGAAAATTAAATTAGAAGAGTTTCTTCCCTCTTCTGAAACATTACTTTCTCTTCTTGCCAATGAACGCCATCTTTACTCGATACCACAGATCAAGTTTGTTGTTAAATGGACACAATTGTGAATAGTAAAGAAGCTGTCCATTTTAAAATTTTCTTAATCCTTCTGGTTTTCCTCAACTTTTTAAATTAGCTTATGTGGATAAGCTAATTTTAAAAGTTGATGTTTTTATTGGCTAAACTTTGATGTAGTCATTTGACATCGTGCGAGTTTAGCGATTTTTCAGTAATGCTTTGTTTGGGGTTATTTTGATGGAATTAAAAAAAGAAAATTATCTTGATTTATTTAATGTATTTCGATCTTTCCTGTTCATTTCTCTGGATCTTTTTCATGCTGTATAAATTCCTTTTTCATACTTTCTTTGGTAAAATCCTATTTTAGCCCACCTCTGGCGACTTTTTCAAAATCTCGCCAAATTGAAAGTATTTGAAGTATTCTCTTCAGATGTTGTCGGGGTGCCATTTTGGAATCATTATCGCTGATTATTTGACGAGATTTTGAAAAAGTCGCCAAAGGTGGGCTAAAATAAGATCGACCCCTTTCTTTGTGTGCTTTCCATTTACGAGTCTTACGATTGGAAATGTTATTGCTGCCATTCATGCCATATTCGGCCGTTTTGTTAGAATTTGGCGATAAAATTGTTTTTTTTGGTGGAAATTACTATATATTATTGTTCTTTGAGGCAGTACTTTTAACTAACTCTGGTACTGGAGAATCAGTTTTAATACTTATATACGTATTAACGCAACCAAGCCAAAATTCGCATAAACCGCCAAATTTGGCGGCCCTACTTACTGCAACCCTACGTGTTATATGTGGTTTTTCGTAAAGAAATTATTTTGCTTACTGGTTAGATTGAATGCCGTGAAATACTTTAACTATGGGTATTTGGGATCTGCCTGCGAGTGAAAAAGATGCTGTTGAATTGTTACAGGGATATGGAAATATACCGAACGAAAGTACTTGTAAAAATTCTCATAAAATGAAATTGTATTTTGAAAAGCAAATCTTCTAGAAATGTAACGTCGAAGAGTGCAATCAACACTTGGGTGTGAGAACCGGAAATTGGTTTGAAGGTAGCCGAATTTCATTTGTGACAGAGGTGCGCTTCATTTATTGTTGGTGTAAAGAGTTAACCTCAACTAAATTTTGTGCTGAAGAGATGGGAATCGCTGACAAAACTGTTATAGATTGGAACAATTACATGCGGGAGATATGTGCCCTTGAAATGGATGAAAAAGAAAGCAAACAGGCGACGAAGGACTTATTGTAGAAATAGACGAAAGTTTATTTGTAAAAAGAAAAAAAAAAAAAAACACACTGAGCGTGTACTATCACAGCAATGGGTTTTCGACGGAATTTGCCGAGAAACGAAAGAGACTTTTTTGGTTACTGTACCTAACAGAAGCGCCGTTACCCTCATGGAAAAAAATTGCAAAAATATCAAGGAAGGAAGCATTATTTATTCGGATTGCTGGAAAGGATACAAGACCAGTGAGTTGGAAAATGCTGGATTTCTGCATGGAACTGTTATTTCCAAATATAACTTTGTGGATCCCGACACGGGCTTTCATACACAACATGTAGAGCGCATGTGGGGCTCAGCCAAATGGCGCAACAAAAAACAGAGAGGAACAACCCGTCATCATCTTGACTTGTACCTTATCGAATTTATATGGCGCCAAGCTCAAGCTGTTAATGGCGAAGACGGTTTTCAATCAGTGCTAAAAGTAATAGCCAAAAGATTTCCGCCGAAAAAATAATTCTGCAACTTATTCAAATTCAAAACCGGAATGGTTTAATAGCTATTTTATATTTTAAAACAAAATAATATAAAAAAATGTATTAAAAATTTCCTGTAATTAATAAATGTACATTTTCTTTCTATTCATACTTTCTTACTCAAACTTACAAATTGCGCCAACCTGGTTGCGATAATACATATGTACCTTATTGTTCTTTGAGGCAGTACTTTTAACTAACTCTGGTGCTGGAGAATCAGTTTTAATACCAAAGACCCTTCTCGTCCCAAGATATTTACCATTTTCCTTTAAACGTGTTCAGTTCCCAGTTTGGCTTTGTTACGCATGACTATAAATAAAACCCATGGACAAAGGTTTCACACTGCTCGAATTGATTTAAGAGGATAATGTTTTTATTATGAGCTTTTTGTCTCATTTTCTAGAGTTATATCCAAAAAATTTTTTTGTTGTCTTGACTCCATGAGGGAAAACAACTGTTAAAGTTTACAAATAAATATTATGAAGTAAGCTGAATATTATTTATTTGGCAGATTATACTGAAATGATAAACAAATGTGGATCAGTGGGTTTTATAACTTATTTGCATATTTTTAAATTTTAAAGCTTTTTTATTGCATATTTTTAGTGAATTATTTTGCCTATGAGCATATTATATTTTTACCATTTTTACAGTCTAAATTTTCTGAATGTGCTATAGAAATTGTTTTTCAAAATTTCTAAACATATTTTTATGTTTGTATGATATTCCGTGGTATGGCCATATCATATCGGGTGGTGGTTAGACTTGCAGGGTTTACACTTGGCCAGTTTTAAGATGTCTAGTACTCAGTGCATGTACAGAAAGGGACTGATTCATTTTTTTGCCACAATTTCATAAGATAGATTCAGGCATTCCATGTTTGGCTATAAATTATATTTTGGCGCCCCTAGATTTTTCTTTCTGGTTGCGCATTGAATAAAATAATGGATCATTACACAAAGAAACCTGTTAAAATTAAAAAACAAAACGACAAATGAAAAACAACAACCTTGCGTTAGAAAGAACAAAGAGAAAAAAGTGTCGGAGTAAATTTATGGTAAGTGATTCATTTTTTCTCTCCAAAAAAAATAAATCCCAACCCCTGCCAAATTCCACATATGCATGTTCAGTAAAACACACACACACACACACACACACACACACACACACACACACACACAATCGTAATTAATTTTTCCTCTTGGATGCTATGCTACGGGCAACTCTGTGCAGATACTGTTAGTAATCAATAATCAAGTTTTGCACTAGATGATTAATTCGGTAAGCATATGATTACAGCAAAAGAAAAAAAAGGACATCAATTTAAGATGGGATCTACATAATTAAGATTACATAATATCTTCGAATGTGTTGATATAAATTCTACATTTTGTTTCAGAGAAACTTTCAAAGCTGTAGTATCTATTTTATAATAAATAATCAAGCTTTACGCAATCGAAAAGTTCACAATTCATTATATGAAATATAGTAAAACTTCAATTATTCGAAATCGATATGCGAATCAATTTTGGGTGAGAAACAATTCGTATCATTATCGAAAAATATCAAAATCTTCTATTTAAAAAAAATCACAATTTATAGCATTTTGTACCTTTTATTTCTTAATTTTAATTTTCTGGATTAAAATCAATTTTGTCTATGTTTGCCGCCTTGTACATTTAATTTCTGAGTTTTGTATAATTATCAAGATTTACCGCATATTCAACATATATTTCTTTAATTATAATCAAGATTTAAAATTCTATTCAACTTTCATTGCAAAGAGAATAAATGAGTAAGTAGTTTTAAAAAGGGAACAAATATGTTCTGTCAAAAGATTTGATGCTTCTATTCAAGAATTGAAAGAAAAAAAAAATGTCTTCCAGTGAAATATTTCACATTTATAATCTTTTTCATAATTATAATGCCAGTGAAATTTTATGATTGGTTGACAAATAGAAATAAGATAAGCATCTTAAGAAAAATATTTTAAATCCTTTCGTTGAGTTGACAGTTTCTTTAGTATAAAGAAAATTCCATCAACACACAGAATATTGTTAAAAAGTCTTTTACTTCTGCCTGCAATAAACCAGTAAATCAAAACAGCGCGACTAAGATTAATATCTGAGGAAAAGCGTTTCCAAGTTCTTTTTTTTGGGGGAAGAGTGAGGCCTTTGGGAAAAATCTTGTCATCTTCCAATTGAGGGAAAAAAAGAAAGATGGTTTTTCGTTGGCCAGAATTTCATAACCGTCAGGGAATACTCGTTCGATCAACTGAACCAGATGTTGGACCTTCCCGCAAATACCACAGTGAGAACAGCACTTCCGCAGGCAGAATTCTTTTCGCTCCGTTTTCAGCGAAGGAAATATTTTTAATGAAAATGTATTTATTTATTCTTTTTCTTAGCTACGAATGTACAGTTATTCTTCTTTCAGAGGGAAAAGGATTTGAATTGAAAATTCCATCTCCTATTTTTCTCAAATAATAAATTTTTTCCGCTTAAATTCATAATTTTGCTTGAAGATTTCGAGCGCAAAAAGAATGTATTCAAAACCCTTCAGCGCTCATATTAGTCAGTTTCGTCCACTTCAAGCTTTGAAAAAAATTTCAATCCTGAATTCACTTAGAAATTGTTTCTTTCTGTGTGCTTTTTACTGAGTAAATGTTTTATTGACAATTATTAAACAAAAATCTCCGCAAAAGTTATATTATAGAATTGCTTTTAAAAAAAAATGAAAACTGCCTACGTGTTGTTAAGTTTGAAAAATTATTATTTATTTTAAAAGGATACTACTGTTATTAGAACTCTAATAGTTTTTGTTAAAACTCCTAAAATTGTATATCAAATTTACCTATACTTAATTTAAATTTATTTAATGGCGTAAAGTATTTACCTCTATGTTTTATGATTTCCATATTTTAAACCCCTACTTAAAAGTTTTTGAAAGGTAATACCAACATATATTGAAAAAAAAATAATGAATAAATAAAAACTGATTAGGATTTATGTTTCTTTAGTCTGTTCTATCTTCAAAATACTGATTTATTTTGATCTTGATTATTTTATGAAGGTTATTCATAGAGGAGTAGCTGATTTAAAATATCGTTACGAACAAATTAATTTTACTAAAATAGAAGAAAGATTCGTCGGAGAGAGTGTATGTTGTAACACAGTCAGTAATCCTCGATAACAAAATATGTTGTTTATTAACACGAAGATACGAATGCATAGACGGCAAAACACAGCCTTGGAAATTTCAAGCAATAAACAACAGCTTTTTTAATAAATAGCAAAGTGCAAACAGTACATCAATGATAAGGAGCTCGAAAAGCTCAGTGGGAGAGAACCCGTTAAATTAATAATTTGGGTTCTCCAGCTCAGTCTTACAGCCTTTTATAGTTCCTGAGATAGGGCTGAGAAGGCTTTCAAACAATCAAGCATAATCTGCCTCCTATTGAGTCTATGGTCAAAATTTGAGAAAATTCTACGACCATCCATTTTGTTGCCATAATCGTCATATTTGTTGGTAAGTTGCCAGATGATCACCACTTGTATTGCCAAGTCCAGGGATCATTCATCCAGCATCCTTGGAGCTGTCCCTAAAACTATCTTTTTTACGATGGAACTAACTGCACTGGGAAGCAACGTTACAGATTTCTAACAATATTTATTTCTAATAACGGTAATAAATAGATAAATACTATTGATCGTTGAATGGAGGAAAACCCAAAGTATATAAATATGTAAACTTAGTTACGTAGGCTGTGTCGTGACTGAAGACAGTAGAAGTGACAAGCACACACGAAACACAGAACGACACAGAGCGAAATGAAGAAAAGCTAAAACAGAGTGCAAGTACTTTTCCCAGTGCTTAAATATTGTCATATTCTGATAGGGATTTCTTACACGTGCTGGCGATATGCATG
>JAPMOQ010015914.1:1543566-1573713 GCA_026543055.1 Argiope trifasciata | reverse complement strand
TTCAACTGTGTTCATCGTCTCTTTTTGAGAAGGAATTATAGTTTTTTTATTTGTTCATTTTGTACTGATAAACCAGTGTCAGGTGGTGTTCTTTTTAAGTTATTATATGAATTTTTTAAAATGACATTTTTATTTATGAAAGATACTTTTTCAAAGACAAATTTATGTATTTTCTTTAAGAAAAATTAATATTCAATTATTGTACTTCCTTAATGGAATACAAACATCCAAATCATCTATTAGAGACACTATTCAAATTATTTAATACTTTAATTAATACAATTGCAGTAATTACATAGTGTCTTTTGTTTCAAACGATTTTATTTTAATAATATGAACCAAACTTTATATTATAATATTAACTGAGTTGCCGTTGTATTTTTAGCTAGTTTTGTGTAAAAAAACATTAAGACAGTCACACTTCGTCACTAGTACACATTCTATCCTGACCGAACTAAATTGATGGTATATATTATATACTTTATTCTAGATAGAATGATTCAATATTTTGACTTTTTCATGAAACTGTTAATTTAAGGGTTGTCAAATTATTTATTTCCTTTCATAATTGATATAACATATATAATTTTAAATTAATGAATTATATATTATTCATTTACCATATTTAGGAGTTTTAAACCCCGAACATGAATAAATTTCACTGTGGCATTTATAACATCTATGATTAAGATGCAGTTTTTGTCATAACAAAAAGATAGAATAGTTAAAGTACCATGTTTGGGTTATTATAAGTTATATTAAATATCTTTATAATGTAAACATACCATATTAATTAATTTTGTTTTTATTTAACGTATTTTAAACATCAATGCATAGTACAATCGCTGTGTTATTTTTCTATCAGGTATATACAATGCGTATATCCCTATGTCTTTTAATAATAAAGGATAAATTATGTATATGTTGTAATTTCCAAGAATAGATGGTTTGATATTTGTCGAGTTTCCAAATTCAATATATACCTTAGAGAATGGAAATGTGCCCACTGGAGCAAAGATTTAATTTATTAAATTTAAAGATTAAATGCAAAGATTTAAAGATTTTAATTAATTAAAAACATAAATTAAGTTAGATTTTTCTGTTACCCCACTACAACTTCCAAGAATATTATTGCACAAACTTAATTTTTACAGTATGCTAATATTTAAATTATACTGATTTTATTAATGCTGATTTGGTTGCTGCTCAAAATTTTAAAACTATTTGGTAATTTTATGACTATATTTTGTTGCATTTCTTTCCTTAATAAATCCCACTGTTGAAAAGAAATACAAATAATTTTCATTTTTCCATTAAATATTTAATTATTTGATTCCCCCTCCCATAATTAAAAGATTCTGCATATTACAGCATAATACAAGAAGTCAGCAAAGGAAGTTCCATTACTACATAAGACAGCGTGTAGTTTGAAAAACATTTACCAGAATTTAAATCTTGAATGGCATTATGATGTTACGACTTGGTTCCGTTAGGAAGGTTCATTATACAAAGAATAAAACTAAAGTAAGTCTTCTATATCTATACTCTATACTTATAATAAAGCTCAATGTGTGTGTGTGTTGGCGCTCTACAGGTCAGACCGTTGGACCTAAAGCTACCAAATTTGGTACATGTATACCTTGGAGGTTAGGAATGTGCACCTCGGAGCCCTTTTTTCGAATTTTAATTAATTAAAATTTAAGCGAAATTTCGACGTTTTTTTCACTATAACTTCAGAAAATATTACTGCACAAACATGATTTTTATATCCATTTAAAGATAAAAAAAATTAGCTTTCTAACGGTATCAGATTTTTTAAATTTATAACGTAAGCTTCTATTTTTAACGAATTTTTAAAGAAATATTTTAACCATGTTTTTAGCACGTGATTGGATAAAATAAAATAAAACAATGCCGGAAGTTCAAATAAAAAAAACTATCATTGCAAATCAAATCTAAAGAAATACAACTTTCAGCATGTGACTGGATAAAATAACATAAATATAAAATGAGATATCTTCTAAAAAAATAAATGCAAGGCAATGTATTCTATGATCGTTTGCAATAGATATAAAATTAATTCCATAAATTATCTTTATTTACAGTAAACCTGGTTGAATTTAGACAGGATATGCATTGAAATCCCGACTTAATGGCATATTTCTGTAATCGTTTACAATATCTGTATCATTAATTCAATAATTTTTCCCCTTTTTCGCTTTCTTTAAAAAACATATTTAATATTTTGGCAGCATCACGGAAAAAAACATTTTAAATTTCAGGCCAATCAATGCCCGGAATTGCTTCAAGGCTAATGAAAGTGTGACTTAATTGAAAATTTTAGAACACATTACTCATGACGAACCAACTGGTCGCCAAAGGCGGCTAGTTTAAAATAAAATTACTTTGATATTTTGCCAAAATTTGGTACTTAAAAATCGATGAAGGAATCATAACTATGCCTTAGAGATTTAACTAAAATTAAACATTACTAATATCACTAGCGAAACGGCCGGTAGCTAAATGTACTAATAAAATAAAGCACCTACTTGTCAGATATTGGCTATAATTGATCAAAATATTAATCAAATTCTCTGTTGCATTATTCTTAAATACATCCCACACATTATTTTCCCATTATAGAAAAGAAATTCCAAAAAAGAAATTATTCCAAATAACATATCACTACAATTAAATAAATGAAAGAAGAAATTACAGATCCTAATTTCAAATTCGAGCAGACCCAACCGAGCAAAAATATATCCAATACTTCAAAGGGGTTAATATTTTTAAAGAAAAATAACTAAATTTTTTTATGTTTTGGAAAGAGATTATAGAATGCATGAATTCCCAAGAGAATCGAACAGTTTGAATGCTTGGAAATTTTAGTTTGTTGAATTAAAAAAATAGTTGAAAAGTTTGTATTCAAAAGCAAAATTATTTTGAATATTAACTTATACTGTATTGAATATTAAGAAATAGAGCTAAAAACAAACAATTAATTATAATGACATTTCTTTTAATATTTGAATTAAATGAAATTGATTGATCTATTTTGTTTCCGTAAAAAATGAAATCACTCGATAGTTAATAACAAACATTTTTTTGACCATTAAGTTTAAAAATAATTTAAAAAAACAGTATTTAGTTGTACATTTATTTTTCTGCAAGAAAGCTTTTAAAAAAGGGGAAACCAAATGAAATAATACATCTGAAACATTTTTTTTAAAGTTGTCCGTTGATAAATCGGTTAAAATAATCGTACAAATCGTAAACACATTTTCAATAAATTAATTGTTACTTTAGTTGAGAAAATGGCGAATGATTCTATTAAATTATTTGCATTTTTATGCAAATTACTTACGACAATTTAATTAATAAACTCTAAATAGAATTAAAAGCTGTCTTTAAATAAAATATTCCGAATATCATTTCTTATTTTTAAATTTCAATGTTAAAAAGAATATTAATCGAATTAATACTTAGAATCAAAATGACTTGATGCATGCATGTGCGTGTGAGCAACGATATTCATCTTCAACTACATTCTGTGAAGGTTCCTGGGAATTAAGCTTTTGATAAGAATATAAATTTCAACATAATTTTGAAGTTAATAGGAAACATCATTTTTCCAGAATTCCCTAGTTAATTTGTTGAAATATAATGACAAAATATTAAATCAAATACTTTTAAAAATTCATTATAGTTGAGATTTCCAATTTTTCTGCTTGTTGCTTCTTTGAAATCATGGAATTTATTTTCTTCCTTTTTCATTTTGGTTTGGAATTGCTCATTAATAGAAACAATAACTTACATGAAATATTTCTAGGAAGATAAGATTTAGTCTCTAATTTGTTTCTTGATGCAAGAATAATTTGTTAATTAGTGTTAAAATTTCAAATGATTTTAAATAATTATCTAAAAATCAAAGATTATTTCTTGGAATGTGATTAACAAAATACAGGGTGGTTATAGTTAAACTTCCCTCATAAACAACATACAGCGCAAACGGGTGAACGGACATAAACGAAATTTGATATATAAACTATATACGAAATGCTCTCACAGAATTCATAAAAAAAGCTCCAAATGTCTATCAGAGGTTGTTTTTTTCATTAAATTAAATACACTAAGTTTAACACACTAAATTACTAAAACGGGACTAAGAAATTGACTAGCTTCTAATCATCTTGACAGTGAATCACCTTTAGTAAAGGTAAGGAAATAAATTACAGTACCCTGTTTGAGAAAAAGAAAGCTCAGTTTGCAGAAACAAGAACAGATTAGAGCAGTGTTTCTCAACCTTTTAGTATTCACGGCCCAATTTTCAATAATAATTTTCATCGTGCCCCCCTCCCCACCCCATACAATAAAAAGTATACAATAATAATGTATTTTGAGTATTTTGGAGATAAACCTACGCTACAACCTTAATTTTAAACTTTACATATTACCAAGAATTCGGAAATTTATTGACATTTTGCAACACCGATCCTCAGCATTGAAAAAGCAAGAATCCTATGCCTTATTATTGCTCTTGCGTCCTCCCGCCATGTCTCCCATTCTCACGGTTTCACGAGAAGTTTCGATTTGTCTGGTCAGTTTAAAAGTTAAGTTAGGAGCGTGCGCAGATGTGAACAAACGTTTTCTCAAAGGGAGAAAAAGAAAGTTCTATGGCACCAATTTCAATTCCAGACAATCTCATTCGAGTCGATCCTTCTATCGCTATTGAATCTATTCTGAATGTGTATGTTATATATATTTTCGTGTAATTGCAATTCGCCTTACTAAATATTCAAGGCAGCAGACATGCAGAATCATGGATAAATTTTCAAGCGGGCGTAAGCGAACATTAGACGATAGATAAGCATCAACAAGTACACAGACGAGCGTGGTTCCGAAAATAAAATCAAGGAAATATTCTCAAGAATACTTAAATTTTGGATTCACTAGTACCCAAGTAAATGAAGAAGAAAGGCCCCTGTATATCATTTGCTCAAAAATGTTGGCGGCAGGCAGCATGAAACCTAATAAACTTAAACGACTTTTGGAAAGGCTTCATAGTGAGTACGTAAACAAACCCAGAGAATTATTCGAATTAAAATTAAAATCATATGAAAAGAAAAAATTATTGTTAAAAAAAAGTTTGTCTGTGAATGAAAAAACTTTAATTGCCTCTTACAGAGTTCCATATAAAATATCCAGATGTAAAAAGCCTCACACCATTGGTGAAGAGCTTATTTTGCCAGCCGCAATTGAGATTGTAGAAGTTATGTTTGGAGATAATTTTGCAAAACAATTGCAGTCTATACCCCTTTCAAATGATACTGTTGCCCGTCTAATTGCTGATATAGCTGAAGATGTAGAGTGTCAGATTTTGTCAAAGTTACGTGACAAATTGTTTTCAATACAACTTGATGAGGCAACAGATAGTAATAAAGATGTTCATTTCATTGCCTATGTTAGGTTTTGGGATGATTTGTCAGTAGTAGAAAAATTGCTTTTCTTCAAACCAATAGAGCTCAAAGCAACAGCACTCGCATTATTTGCTATATTAAATGATTTTATGAACGAGGCAAACATAGAATGGAAAAATTGCGTCGGAATATGCACCGATGGTGCTCGTTCTACGTCCGGAAGATTCCTAAGTATTCAAGCACTTGTGAAACAAAAATCGCTTCGGTGCGTCTGGACACATTGCATGATCCACAGAGAAACTTTTGCTTCCAAAAAATGAGTCCTGGTTTGAATATTGTGTTAACTACGGTTGTAACCGTAGTAAATTATATAAAAATGAGACCCCTGTAATCAAGAATCTTTTCCACACTTTCTAAAGACATGAGTGCAGTACATTCAGAGTTACTATTTTATTGCGAAGCAAGATGGTTATCACGAGGGAAATTTTTGCAACGTGTTTATGAATTAAGAGAAGAACTCATCGTTTTCCTAGGAGAGGAAAACAGACTGGAAGCTGAGAATTTTCGCGATAGTTTATTTGTGATGAAATTGAGCTACATGGTCGACATATTCGAGAATTAAATAACTTTAATTTTCAACTGCAAGGAGGAAATACACATATATTGGATACGAGTGATAAAGTTAATGCTTTTCGTAGGAAATTGGAATTGTGGAGCAGAAATTTAAAGCAAGAAAACTAAACAATGTTTGAAAATTTGAATAATCGTATTAAAACTTACAAGGCTGAAGAAAAACATGTAAAAGTTGTTTTCGTAACCACTGAAAATCATTTAGCAGTGCTAGCAAAGAATTTTAAAAAGTACTTTCTTGCTGACGGCAAACTGATATCAAGTTACATGTGGGTGAGGGATCCATTTCAAAATACTCCTGAAGTACTCTCAATTGAAGAGGAAGAAACCTTCATAGACTTCACGGCAAGCGGCGAAACCAAAAGACAATTTAGTAATAAATCACTCTTTGAATTTTGGGCAGGAGTGGACGATGAGTTTTCTGCACTAAAAACAAGAACATTTCGCGTTCTAATACCATTTTCAACATCTTACCTTTGTGAAACTGGATTTTTGCGGCGGCTTCTTTGAAGACAAAATATAGATCTCAGCTAAATATAGAAAAAGAACTGAGAGTGTCTATTTCTAATATTAAACCCTCCTTCGAAAAACTTTGCTCTGCAAGACAGGCCCAAGGAAGTCACTAATAATTATTAAATTTGTTTTTAATTTAGTAAGTTGTTTTAATTTAATAAGTTAATTATTAAATATGTCGAAATGTATTTTGTTTTGTAAGTGTGTGTGTGTTCTTTCCTTTCAGTCACTTAATCAATTTTTTTAAATAACATTTTCTCTTGGATATGCTCGCGCCCCCTATTAGTGTGCTATCACCCCCCTAGGGGGGCGCCCCATAGGTTGAGAATCACTGGATTAGAGCGAAATTAGGCAAGAGGAGCAGTTGTTAGTCATGTCCAGGTTGATGTAAGGAAAGGTGCTCAATATGATCACCCTCATTCTACCTGCAAAATTTCAAGTCGATGGACAATGTGTTCAACAGCAGATCGTAACCAATCACTTGTGATGCTTCGCACTTGAAGCACTATGAAGTTTTTAAAAGTAATTCAACATCGCAACACAATACCGTTATCATTGCAACCGAAAACATCGACATAAAACATGATAGCGGTGGCAGACGTCTCTTACACTAATCTGTTTTGTATAAAACGTCCTCTTCTTCGCAAGCATACGAATCTCTTATAACTATTTTCCCCGTTTTACATTTTATTACTCATAATTCTTGTTCTGGATTCTTTATATTGTTTTTGTATTCCGTTTTGGTGTTATTTTGTTAAATTTAATGTTTTTTCAAAAAAGATGCCCTCTGATTGACATTTTGGAACTTTTTTTTTCTCAAAATTCCTTGAGGGCATCTTGTGTATAGTCTATTTACCAAATTTCGTTGCAATCCGTTCATCCGTTTGAGTTGTAAGCTGTTGTTTATAAGGGAATGATAATTATTACCACCCTGTATAAGATCTTAAAAAGCAATTAAAAGGAAACTAATACATCGAATTAAAAAAATTTATTTCTTGAAAATTTAAAAATTTTCGACATAATTATTAGACTTTTAGTTTAATTCGAAATGCTAATAACAAAATAAATATCAAATTACGTATTACCGTTAAGGAAATGAAGAAGTAAAAAGGAGTCAATAAAATTAGCTTGTCAAATAGAAATTGAATGGCGGCTCCTAACTAGAAGAGAATAAATAGAAAAATATTTAAACGTCATAATGTTTCACATAATTACAAGATAGTAATGATAAATTAGCGACTGTTTATATTTGAATCTAATTTTAACTTAATTAACAAAGACAACAGTTTGAATCATTATATAGATACATAATAATCAAGTATTTCATTAATTATGTGTAAATCATACATACATAGTTTATAGCGACATACTATTCAGCTGCTTCATATATATAAAAACAATTAATAAATAAATAATATGTGTATGGAAAATGAGTTATGATTCAATGGAAAATTATTGTATGCAATAACATATTCATTATCAATAATAACAAACTGTTAAAATTGGAATAAATAAATTAATTGGAATAAATAAAATAACATTCTATTTAAACAAATATCTGCGAGTTACTAAATATACAGCAATTAACTAGAATAATAATATTTTAATTAGTTAGAACATATTAAAGATCTATATTTATTTTCTGCTATATTCAGTGATATTAAAACAATTATTTATATTAATAATCTGAGGAATTAATCTTTAAGCGTGAAGATTTATATTGGCATTTTATGCTATTTTCTTTACAGAAAATATGAATATTGATTTAGTTTAAGCGATTATAAATATATATTCAGAGAAGAAGACGCTTATGATTGCTAATGTTTTTTAGTTAGCATTATCTTCAATAAATTCATGCTATGGCAGTTGTGAAATATGTCCCAATAGATTGTTACTTAGAAAAAATTAGACATTAGTGATTGGAAATTCAGTGATTTCTCGCAGGAGAAAAAAGGAAAGGGCCAATCAATTACTGCTAAGAAAACATGCAACCATGTGTTTTGCGCACTGAATTACCACTATTGGGAATCCGACAATGAGGTTAGAAACCCTCTTTTCTTGGAAAAACATCTCATCTTAAGAAAATACTTATGAAATGTAACAATAAATAATAATGTTGTAAACAGTAATACAATATTGCATTTTCTTAGTTTTTCAGTGCAAGTGAGCACCCATACTTCTTTGAACAATTTATTCCATGAAATATTTCACAATTTTGTTTTTTATTTGATCTCTTGATTAAGTCAAAGTTATTTTGGTATATATTGATACAGAATTTATAAATTAACAATTATGACAACGATTTATGACACTAATAAGAAATCTTAACATTTTTTCAAAAAAGGACGTAAAAACTTTGTTAAAATTTACATTTAAAAATAAATGTAAAAATTGTGTTTTCTTAATTTATCAGTGTAGTGATCATCCATATCTCTTTAAATTATTTATGCTTCGAAATATTTGGTGATTTTTTTTTTCATTTGACCCTTGTATTAAGACAAAGTTAATCTGATTTTTATTGTTATGCATTTTATAAGTGAACAATTATGATAACGATTTATTAACACTAATAAGGAATCATAACATAAAAATAATTAGCATGTATATAGATATAGTGTTTTCTAATTTTTCAGAACAGAAATCATTCATATGTTTATGTTGTTATATAAACTGTTATGTTATATAAACTGTTTATTCCTTCAAATATTTCTTGATTTTTTTTTCATTTAAACTCTTGATCAAGGCAAAATTAATTTGGCCTTTATTGTTATATATTTTATAGCAATTATGACAATGATTTATTAACATTGTTAATGAATCTTAAAGTTTTATTAAAAACACTTTCGAATAAGTACTGTACAAGTTAAACCAAAATTCAATGTTTTAAGATAATAATTAAAAACGTATTTTTGACCCTTATTTTCGCTTCTTTTTTTCAAAGATCAATTCTGTTTAATTTCTTGAGAGTTCATACATTATGTCTGTGATACTTTTATTGAACAAAAATATTTTTTTATACTAGATATTCTATACTCTTCTGTTCACTTACATTACATCATTTTCTTCAGCATCGTCAAGAGTAAAAAGGCAAAGAGTTTTATTGACATTTCTTATTACATTAAGTACGTCAATTTAATCTGCCACTATATTATGTTGCTCTTGGCAAGCTGTCAACATTGTTTTGCACTTTACTTTCTTTCACACAAAAGTTTGGATCCTTTTTCCCTTTATTTTATTTCCTAACTCAAATAACAATATTTTGTTTACGAACACGCACTACTTAGACAAAATTTAAACAAATTTCATATCTATAAATTTAAATAAATTTTTAAAAATTATTATTTAATTTTTATTTAAAATTTATAATTTGGTTAGGAGAAAGGTAGCAAGTTTACAGATAATTTTTTTTCCATATGTAGGTTTTCGCTTCTTCTGATAGAACAATACTGGTGGAGTGGTCATCACCAGTGACAGGATATACCTTCTTAAAGAAGGCTTTATTCATGACACGGCTAGGGCTATTTTATAACAAAAACCTTTAGACATCATTCTTTGTTTCCTCTTTATCATTCAGATTCATTCAACAAATTAGATCTGCTTATCTTTTCATGTGAATAAACATCTTGTATTGATGTATTTGAATAGTTATTTATTTTTTATATTAATTATATAACTATATATTTGACTTAGAAAACGAATATAATATCGCAAATGAAAGAATATGGATTTTTCTGCATTTATCCTTTTTCAAAGAAGTATAAACTTACTAAATATGGTAGTCTTAAGCCTTGTAAAGGAATTTGAAAAATACTTTTTAAATTTTTTACTGAATTTACAGATGCATTTGATGTACAATACTATTTATAATACTTTACCATATTAAAATATATGGCTACTCATATAATTTATCTATATACGCCATAAAGATCAAAAACAATTTTTATTATATAAAGCTTTTACTATATAACATGCAATAGAATAATACCGTTCAACAATCCGATGACATAAAATAATGGCCTCGCAATCAAATTAGATTTAAAAAAATCTCATTCTTCAATGGCAATCAGCATTTCTTTTTATCATCCCATTCCGACACGACAAATGATAAAAGTTCTTGTTGAAATTACTTCAACAGTTCACTTGAAGAAGAACGTGATCTTGGCAGAAATGACTTTTGCTTCTGTCAGCACTGGTAATGTTTCTCTCCAGTCAACTCTTGAAAGTGAAAATTCGAATTAACAGAAGAGAGCAAAAGGAAGAAAGAATTAAGAAGATATGAAGGGAAAAAAAAAGATTTGTTTTAAAAGTAGGCAATAAGTGCTCTACTCATTTTCATTCCCAATCTTGCACGTTCTGGTGGTCGCAGGTTGTGTTGTAGCCTAGCAACCACAAAACGCTGACATTAAATCTCTCCAAAGCGATGAACTTTAATGGGGAGATGGAGTAGTTCAATGACGAGTTGACCAAGAGAGGGAGTTGCTGAATAATTCTCTAAATGAATTGACGTCATATAGCAAGTATTGTTAGCCATTTCAACATGCAGTGTTTGGAGGAAAAGTAGCGATTGTGAAATAAAACGAAAAAGATTGCGAAAATAATGGAGTTTTAAGTGACTGATGAGATTGAAATCTATTAGGAAAGTAATTTTCAAAGAAATAATAAAGTAGTTCTTTTGTTAACATGGTAATGTCATGGCGTATTATCTGTTAACATCTTAATGTGAATGAAGCAAACATTGTTCTAAATACTCAATTAGATAGATTGATGGATCTAGAATTATCAAATTCAGCAGCTTGTTGTATCTTGTATAGAAGTAAATTAAAAAAAGAGTTTTTCAAATTTTGAATTAAATTTTCAACTAACTATTAATCAAATTAATTAATTAAATTTAGATTTTTAGTGCAGTTAATTTTTTAATTTCGTGCCATCACATTACACAAAAATTCCTTTTTGTACTTTTTTAAAACTTAAAAGCTATTTCAGTGGTACTATTCGTATACAGTAATAAAATTTCTTGTAATAAAAATAATAGAAAATCTCTCAAGAATATTTTAAGCTGTACTTTTCATTGTGTTGGTTATTGAATTATAAAAAGCTTGCTGAGGCTATATTTAAATACATTTTATTGGACATGTTATTGATACCATATAATTATGAGCAAATTTGGAAAAAAATTATAGTCTATTCAAACTTAATCACAATGCTTACGATTTGACTTAAACCTTAGATTATCCACTACAATCTAATTTATATTACGATTTTGAATAGAGGTTCAGAATTCTTAAAATTTTCCTAGATAAAAAGCAATTAAAATACAAATGATATTTACATACAGCATGCAAAGGGAAGAACATTTTCTCTACTCGAAGCTATTTTACAGCATTAGCAATTTAATGAAGGGTCATAACAATGCTCTTTGGTAAAATTTCTATTTCTGGATTTGAAAATGAGAGGTCCCAGACCATGTATTGTATTGCGGGTTTGAGTACGATTCACCATGTAATCAGACCCTCCAAATATAATACAGAAAAAGTATAAAAATTAGTATATATTGATACAGGGTTTTGAGTAATATATTAAGTTAAGGAGTAGTTATTTATTATATTAGCTAATATAGCCAATATAATAAATATCAGTAGCTAATGTAATAAAATCAACTAGAATGTTATTTATATGTTCGATTTTTATCTATATTATAAATTTTATAACATCTTCTGTTTGGTTCTTCTTGTGAAAGTTTAAAATCTTGAACATATCGAGGAAGGAGAAGAGAGCAACATATCCTCAAGAATAGTTAAAAAAAGTAAAAATCCTCCTTTCCTCTGACTTCTACATGTAGTTATTCTGATGTAGTGATTCAATATAAGAAGTTTTGAGTTTCGCTTTATAATAGGGAAATAAATCAGTCGAGTATGAATTTTGGATGCTTTTTTTATGTACATTTTCTTTCAAAAGAGTGGGATCAAATTTAGATATAAATTAAAATTTAGGTTAGAAAACAGTAGGTAAATTTAATTCAGTATTTAAATCTTTACGTTGCTGAGGTAACGAGTTCATATGCACATGAATATAGATGCTGATAAATTCTTACTTTTTCGATGGACATGTTCCAAAATTTAATATTCAACTAATTTCTAATTTTTGTGGTGTTTTCTTACACTTCAAAGACAGTTAGAAAGACGCCTCTAAAGCAGATTTTATACATAATTTGACAAAAAATTATTAATTTGGAATTTAATCAGCATGAAAAATCTCATTCCTCCAGATCATTATATTTTTAAGTTATTGTTTTCACAGACAAGAAGAAATAATTATGAAAATATATTTTTTAATACTCAAAATGGTGTAATATGTAGAAGGTCATCGAATTTCCAGTTAGAATTTTAGATGATTACATTTCTTATATGAGAAATTAATAACTGAAATAATAGAATGCAATGATTACTAAAGTAATAGTTTATGTATTATTAAATATATTAATATATTAAGACTTTTTAGAAGTACCAGTTGACTGAATCAATTGGATTCTAAGTGGGTACCATAGCCTATTGACAATATCTTCGTTCCGGAATTAGTATTGATGAATCAAATTCGATACTTTCAAAGGCTCAATATATGATCTAATTTGTGCACTTAAACTATTAAAATGGCTTTAAATGTTAATAAAATTAAAAAAATTTGTTTAATAAAATATATCTGTTAGTCTTTTCTTAGTTTCCGATGATTTTTCATTAAAGTGAGATTTGTGATAGATAAACTTGACGGCCATAAATACATTTTTGTTAGGGTGGCGTGGAAACTCAAAAATGATTACCTGCTCCAATGTTGTTCTACTAACCTAACACTTTTTTAAAATTGAGAAGTTAATTCCAAAATCACTTATCTTAAATATCAACAAGGAGCTCTGAATTGAACAGTTGATAGGAAATATGATACACAGCATGAGATGAATTGTTTCAGCATTTACAAAATGTAATTAATAGATTTTTGATCTAAGAGAATATATTAGAAAGCTAATATTGTGACCGTTATTACGTATCTTTTATACGAATTTATTGACTGTTTATCCAATTGTCCTCTAAATGGTTGAATTTAATATATGGCCTTTCTATTATTTATGGAAATATTAAGAACTGATCATAGTTGCTTATGTTTAAGAATGTTCACTATTTAACAAATTGCTGTTTTTGTACATGCATATATCCCAGAAATAAGCCACAAATCCCTTATCTTCAAGAGTATAAAGTCAGAAAAAAATTAAAGCATTTCAAGTTAAAAAAATAATCGAAATAAGTAGATACCTAGTTTGATATATGTTAGACGCCTGATTCCACTATCCTTACACAGAGCTATGATAATCTTGTGGTAATGTATTGGCTTCAAAACCGAAGAGTTTCAGATTTGAGAACTTAACTCCACCTAAGTCATGTAAGCTGTAATGTAATGTAAGCAAGCAGATCTGGTGTTCGTTAAATACGTCGAGGCCAAACATCCTCTTGCTGGTGTGGCGGGTAAGTTTGTTTAGGAGGGTACCAGCTCAGCGTCGTTCTGTGTTCAAAATAACGAGGTTACTGTGTTCAAAAAATTTAACTGTGTCCTTAACTTAATTAACTAGGTCCCCATATAACCCTAGTGTTGCTTCAAAACGGAGCGTTAATATAACTAAACTGAACTAAACTCTATTATCCTAATAATTTGAGAACGAATTAAATTGAGAATCATTTCAAATAGATATCATAATGTTTCGAAGTATTAGTTAATTCAAACTAACTCAAGTCAATACTTCATTCACAGCTTTATTATAATAGCTACTTGATTTATGTATAAATGATTACAAATAATAAAACAGAGCTATTTAGACACTCAAAGATTTCATTAAGAGACTTAAAATCTATTGTTTCTTAATCACTTCTAATTCGTTTCAAATTCTGTGATAATGATAGCAATAATTTACTAACACCCAATGCAGGTGCTGCTGCGGCTGTTTATTCCATAACTACACCGCATTCATCTCACTCTCCACTCTACCCCCCCCCCCCCAACTTAGAGATAGAATTCGCTACAGAAGATCGAACAAGCCCTCCAAACACTTTAGCACTCAAATATTAATATTCGTCTGTACCGGATTCCAGATATTCTCATTTGCCGGCTATAAAATAAACTCTCCATTTTGACGGCCAATTTTGAATTTAATTAAAGTCTGGAAGCGGAGATTTGAGGAATATCGAAGGAGTTTAGACGAATATTCTCTCTCTCTCTAGTTGTGGCATTCAAGTACTCTGGCGTTATTTAGCCGCGAGCCAATCGTTACCAGCGTTATTTTTGATATTAACGTGCCTTTTGTTAGAGCTGATGTTATTGGCAGTTTATTACTTCGGATTTTCCAGATAATGAGCTTATTGGCAAACTCGAAGTGGTGTGTTTCTCAAAGAAAGATGAAGATCCGCCTTTTTAATGAACATTCATTACTTTTTATAGAATTCTGTTAATACATAAAGGTGTTAGTTTTAAAAGAAAATATTTTGATATCCCCAAAAAAGTTAAAAAGAGATGTAATTGGTACTTTTCTTGTCAAATTTAACATTGAGAATTCGACGACTCATTTTTAACTACTAATTTGTTAATAAAAATTACATGCTAATGTTGTTAAATAATTTTTACAAAAGATTATATGGAATGGATTAAAGATAAGTCATATTGATGTTACGCTTTACTATCGATTAAAGATAAGGCACATTGATGTAACATTTTATAATGGATTAAAAGTAAGTCACATTGATGTCACATTTTAAGTAAACATTGTGGCTGAGTTGCTGACATAATATTAAAATCTAGCTTCTGGGTTTAAGAACTTCAAGCTGGATTTTCAATTCTATTGCAGATTCATCGTCTCTGTGTGTGATGCCGTTTAAATCCTAAGTCTTATGTAAATTGTCATTTTTTTGATGCAGTATGAATTTAAAAAGGGAGGATGGTGGATCATTATTATCTGAATCAGGGTTGTCATTATTATCTGAAGACGACACAAAATTAAAAGGTCTGTCCTCAAATAAGCTGTGCTGAAATGTTTATATGAATAAACTTCATAAGTTTAAAATTTTCTCTTATTTTCTTCAATAAAGGCTCTATTATCCCTCACTACCACAAAAAAGAAGCAAAAAAACTATGGACGATGGGCAAGACAGCAAATGCCTTGTATGACATCGGTGAATAATAATTAGGAAACATAGATTCTTGCCATGATTCTAATATTTTTTCTGAATCTATCATGTAATCTTTGGTTGGTTATTTTGACAAATTATCTTTGACATGCAGTTAATACACAAATTTCAAAAAGTCGAATTTTTTTTCTGATAGATTGAAACAAAAAAAATGATGTAGAACTACAATTATGATCATAAGATCGCATACTAAATTTCTTTTATTTATTTAAGTCAATGAATTTACACATACGATGGTCTGTGCTTTGATGGATTTTATTCAAAATTGATAAGAATTTGCATTTAAAACGCTAAACCAGTGTGTCAAATTATATTTAACTAGGCTTTAGGCTTCGTAATTATTATTTGTATTCAGACAGCCAGACAGATAGACATCTTCAGACTGAATGTCACTTAAAACTTTTTATAAATCTTCAACTGTGGTGTCGAATAAATATATCACATTACATTCGTACGGCCCGAAAGGTTTTTTAAATTATCGTATTCACACACAGATATACGGATATTAGATCTAATTTCGAAAAAATATTCAGTATGTGTATGTGAAACATTTAGATTTTTGGAAATCTTGAGATTTTTGTAACGTTTGAAATTTTTTTTCTCCGTGTATGGTAAAGTAATAAACATGATATAAAATAATAATAAAAAAAGAATAACTAGAATATACATCAATTCCTGTCAAGTCTTTTAACATGAAAATGTCATCATAAAAGCTAGACATATCATTTCCAAATAACGAGACGAGCAACGCTGCATTTTTTTCTTCGTATAAAAATCCTTCTAAAGTTCTACAGGATTAATCTTATGATCTGAAGACTGCCAAATATACCACGTAATTAGATTTGAGTAGTAAGCCCTCAAAAACAAAAGAATATAATTATGTTAAGATTACAAGATTAGGTTTTAATTTGATTTTTAATTGTGTTGTGTGTGACGTTATAAAATGTAATTTTTGTGTGCACGCTATCTCTGTTATTATTAAGAGTGAATGTTTAAAAGTAGTGTAAAAGTAGACTGATGAAGCTTAAAATTTTATCTTGATGTGATGTTTCGGAATAGAGAATTGTTATCCACTTTACCTACTTTGTTATTTTCAGTATTATTTTAGAAATTACGATTTCAAAGAGGAAAACTTTTGGGATCGAAACTTCACGAATTCAGAACATTATCTCACTAATCTGATGATGCCATTTTATGTTGTCCAGATTTGACAAAGGTTGCTCAAACATTCTCAAAATTTTTGAAGAATATGTTTTATTCAGGTGATCGAGATAGTATTATTAGTTTCAAAGCAAAACATTTAGGTAACAAATCAGTGAAAATCTGCTTGAAAGTAAAATATATTCAAATACTTTAGAAACACGCGATATTGGGCCAAATGGGGGAAAAATTCATCAATTCGTTTTCTTATTTGCATATGCAACTAAAAGTGAATGATAAGCAGATCACTGTAGAGTCTTTTGGATTTCACATTTATCAAATAAAGTGCATATATATAAGAAACAATAACAAAAAGGAAAAATTAGACTGCATATATAAGCAAAAATTTTAAAAACCTTGTTATAGCATGAATTCGCATCACTCCAATTTATGTCTTTAGTATGAAAGATAACATGAGGGAATAAGCCCCCAAAAAGACAATAGATCCCTCTCCCCAACTTTCTGTGCATATGACTTGAGAATTCGTGTCAAGGTCGTGAACTCTATGAGCGCTTAGATTTTTAATTTCTGTATTCCTTACATGAGTGCATGATGATAATTTATTTGGCCATAAAGTGGGAGTATATGATTCTTCATAGTTAAGTGAAATAAACCAAATATGCATTTTGGACATCCTTTATTTTTACCAATTAATATCAAAATTTAATACAAAGCAACAGTTTTAAAAACCAAAATACTATACTAAATTTAATTCAAGTCCTTGAATTTTTTGTTGTTAACATGGATGAAAATGCGAAAACAGATAGGTGGTCAAGTCTTAGGTAGATTTAGCTGAAAACTTGATGTAATTTATCCTTTAGATACCAAAATTATGAAATTAGATTTGTCTAATTTTTAGTATTTTATATCAATTATGTTTACGCTTATTTTGATAGACACCTAAAGTTTATATGAATGCATTTAAAATTTGGCAGAAACTTAAAAATAATAATATTAAAACTATATATCAAATTCTATCTGTTTAGTTAAAATTTTTTTTGAGTTGCCAAGTCCACGGACTTACTAGCTCAATTTCAAAAAATTTTTTGTTCAGACACTAAGAGATCTCAAACGTAGAAATTCTTTAAAATATTGAGGTTTAAAGTTTTGACAATTATAGTATTTCTTCTTTATATACTTCGTATAAAAAGAAAATGAAATGTTTATTCATTTCTTGAAATAACTCCACCAATAACAATTATTTTCTAACTAAATATAATCATAGCCATTTGAACCTCGAAAACAAACATTTTCCAGCTTTCATTTCAGACATAGCAGCAATTTCAGTGTTTTTAGACCGCAAGTAGTTAATCGGTCTCATCATCAATAAGAAAACGATAAAACATTTTCCTCCCTTCCTTCTTTAAAACGCTATTTGAAACTTTTCTTGATGAATATATATATATAAAAAACAGAGCTTCGCAAATAAAGAGCCTGGCGAATGAAAATTAAAGTCCAAAACGAGAGAAAGAGCTTTTTTATTAAGGTGATGAGGATATTCTTTTTCCTCGGGAGTGACGATAATGCAGTGTACTGGAGGGGCGAAAAATGTGCCCAGCAAGCCCATGGGGTGCACTTATTTGGCCGAGGAATTTAACGACTTTTGGAGAGGAGAATCAACTCGTTAAGTGAGAAATGAAGAAAGCGGTTAAGGGGCGATATTCGTCGCGAACTGAGGGTTTTGTTTAGGTACGATTCATTTGAGATAATTTATTTGGCTATAAAGTGGAAATGAAGATGTTACAATGAAGAGAGTATAACCTTGAGAAGTATTGTATCACTGAACTAAATAGAATAAAATAATAAAACCATCTTTTATTAGTGTACTAAAAAGAAAAAAAAAATTTTTTAAATTAGAAATCTAAGAGGTTTAAGTAAAATTATAAAATCATGAGATCATGAGTCATCGATATAAATACTTTTACTAAACTGGAATTTTAATCATTTTCACAGTAAAATTCCAAAATTTTAACGAGTGTCAAGAAATTTTCTTGTAATGATATCAATTGTGGTTTAATTTCATTACTTCATTGCTTTCACTACATTCACGATGTACTTCTACGATGATTGTTTTAATCAGCGTATTTTTAATTCAAAATTGCCTTTTATTTACCCTTTAACCTTTATTAATACTGTTAATTAATAAAGTTTAACTGTTAATAAATAATTAATAAATGTTATTGTTAATTACTAAAGGTTAACCTCCTTTATTAAAACCTTTTTATAAATATTTTTTTGTAATATTAAAAAATGATATAATTTGTAATATTAATAAAATGTTATTTTTTGTAATATTAATAACATTTAAAACTTTTTATTCTTTATTATTTACTGATTTTTGGTTATTAATATATTTCAAATTTTTTTTTTATTTAAAAAATTATAAGAATTTATTTTTATAAGTTCTATTAGCTCATAGAGCGTTGCACCAACGTTTGTTGTTGTTTTTGATGGCATTTGTAATTGACAAGCTTGTTGACTAAGTCAAAAATTTTAAGCCGACATTTTTGCGTTTCTTGTTTTTTAGTAGCGCCATCTTGGGAAAAGAGCACGACTTAGCTACTCATGCATTACAACCATTTTTACGGGGTCGGACTTCATTCATACGTTTCGTTCATTCATCCACGGATTGTAATTTAGACTTGAACTGGAGAACTATCACCTCTAATGCAGTACCCACTGCGGTATTACTCTCGACAAGGAGGACTTTCTGACCACAACAGATTTAAACATGCTGCAGCCACCACCACATATGGGCAGTCTTCGGCTGGGGTGTTCGAACACATAACTTGAGGGATGCGAATTCTGTGCCTTTCCAACCAGGCTAACATGGTCCTCAGCAAAGTTTAATTTGCAATTGTGACAATTTTAGTGATAACTATTCCCTGAAAATATGAAAATATTGAATCATAATAGAGCACACATTATTAAACAAAATGTCAGAATTCCAGTTCAGACAGTAAGTCTGCAAGATTTTCTTTAAAATGATTTCGTTCGAAATTGGATATCTGACTGATTAATCGACATATTTTGGATTAATGTCACAAATTAAATTCCAGCAATCTATCGTTTGAGTTATCCTGTTCACAGACATACAGACATACTTACAAAATGTGTTATTTGAATTGAGTCAAAATCTAAAGGTTGAATTTTTGTCGATAACTGATGCTTTTTCTTTCTAATCGTACATGAAAAAGTGAAACAGCAAGTGGTTTCCTTTTTTGATTTAATTTCACCAAAACCAATTATTTTCCAGTTGAATATAATAACGGTTATTTGAATTGTAAAAGCAGTATTTTTTGATTTCCAAAACATGCCGACGTAGATGGAGTTTCAGTGTTTTTAATTTCAAACAGCTAACAACAATTTTCATCATTAAAAAAATCCCTTATTTTTATTAAATTTTTTTCCTTTCTGTAAACAAAAACATTAAAAGAGAAATAAATTTTGTGTTAGTGACTTATTTTTTGTATGTCTTAAATATAGAATGGATATAAAATGCTTGAGTATTAAACATAGGAGGCTTTAATTTTATATTTCTTCTTGTAGATGGCCAAAAGATTGATACGAATACATTAAAATGAAATATATAAATCTGCAAACCATATTCATACTGTTGTCAAACACTATCATTTAAAATACTGCACAAAAAAGCAAAAAGAAAAAAATTACTCTTAAATATATATTATTATTGTATAGAATTGAAGGAATTAAAAAAAAGACTGATGAAGTATGATTTCTTCGCAAATGATATCCAAATAGAATTAATTAATATTAATATTAAAAGCTTTTGCTACCCCTTTTAACTATGATCGAAAAATTTGTGAAAATTTGAGAATGTTTTTTCTATCGGCATTCTTTTAGATAATATGGTACAGTAATTGTCCTTTGTAGTGATTACGAATGTAACAAGGAAGTGATTGTGATGTTCTAAATAGTAAAAACAGATCACCCGCGCACACGAAATCTGCCGATTCTAGTGATCAACAATTCACTAGCATGACTAACTTCGATGCCCGGCCGGTTCTGTATGGTCGTTTTATGTGGAAAAATGAAGGGAATGATTCATTGAAAAGTTAGAAGGCCTTTTAGAAGAAGATTATGAAACCTGAATCAACATTTCAGTAAATGAGGATACAAAATAAAACTCAGAAGGAGGGTAATTTGAGAAAGAAGGAATCGAAGAGGTGAGGACATAGTATATGAGAACGTGGAAGCTTAAGAGGAACCAAAAGGGAAATCACCAGTATTTCAGAAAGACTTCCTCTTCCGTGAATTTCATTCAAATTTTGATAGAAATCCAGAAATTTATTGTTAAGGCTACATACCAAATTTCCTTTTCTAGTTCGATGTGTTTTTGAGTTGCCAAGTTTAAAGACAGAGAACTTTAAACTAATTAGGAAGATGTGTTTTTCAGATTTGGGATGAGAGGGGGGGGGGATCTGAAACGTGGTGAACTGTTGAAATCTAGAGATCGAATTTTTTGACTTCTAGCAAATATTCTTTTTGCACAGTTTAATACAAGAACGTAAAAAAATAGTGTTCTGTATGCCTGATTATTTTTAGCGCGAAAAATTATCACTAAGATAATGAAGCGTTTGAGCTCCTACATACTCACTTGATATGAATAAATATATTATTCCTATTTAATTTTAGAGTCCAATGAATTTCGTTTTCTAAACTACTGTTAGATATTGATAATATTTTTTATTAGAGAAAGAAAAAGACGAAGATGTTGGGCAGCTAGGTGAAAAACGCAATTATATTCGCCAAACATATCTTCGCATTTGTTAAACATTTCATTCGCATTTGTTTGTTCACATTAGCTAAACTAATAAAAAAATTCTTGAATCAAAATTTAATTAATAATTTCTCTTTAGCACACACAAAATATATTTTCAAATAATTCTTTAGATTTCTATAAAAAAGGAAACCGCATGTTTGTGTGTCTGGCCCTCTTCAAGCCAGATGGTTTGACTTATTTAGTATCAATGCATACATATAATATATAATTCGATCTTATTTAAAGCGGGGAATAATGCAATTAGAGCAATTTTTTTGAAATTTTAATTAGTTATGAATTAAATGATATTTAGGAAGTTTTCTATTACTAGTATATTAAAAGTACCTTTTCCTCAGAACTTTCAAAAATATTTATCATTAAATGTTTAATCGATATATTTACTTGCCCTATTGAAAGTTAATAAAGTAAGATTTTATTTATTTTCTGCTCATTTTACACCAGTAGTAAGAGTAATTACGGCACAATAGGTTAGACGTAGAAAATAGGTCATGCAGACAATTACATGTTTTGTTACATTACATAGAGGCTTGATTTCTTAAAAGGCACATGAAGTATCCTTTCTAATAATTGTATCATTAATATCATTAGAAGGATTTATGCACACAACAAACTAAACAAGTAAAATGCTATTAAAACAAATGGTTTTAAGGCCTATTCACATGTTTAAAATGTTGCTTTTATAAATACTTTTATTTAATGCAATTTAAAAATACTTTTATTTAATGTAATTTAAAAATACATTTATTTATTGTTAACTTTTATTAATGTAACTTAAAAATACTTTTATTTAATACTTCATGTATAATGTTTAAAAATACTTCATTGATATGAATATGAACATCAAATTAGACATAAAAGCTATTAAAATTGCAAAAAATCAACAAACCCCAATTTATGTTGATGGTTACAGGAATAAGTTGCTTACTATTTATTCCTATTACTATCTCGAAGAAGCAACTAGTTCCCAAAAACGTTTTATTATAAATAAACTTAATTTTTTATAATTTGTAAATACTATTTTTATTATTTATGGAAACAATCAATAAAAATTATAAAAGAAAGTGCCAGTTTTTGAATTTCAGCGTTTTAAATCTCAAAATGTATAATTAACAATAAAGAGAAAAAAGTAGCAAAAAATAACAATGGAAAAGTGCAAGTTGATTTAATTTTGCTTTTATTAAAGTAGAAAAAAAAGTTTTTTTTCAAGCCATTTATTTTCTACATTGGAAAATACATGGGTGCATTAATTACTTAATTAGATTTTGTTTTTGCTTTCACACGTTACTTTTTTTATTTTCTCCTACACACCTGTTGTTTTAAAGGATAGTTGAGGTAAACAAATAAATATTTTGGTTAGATAAAAAAAATTTATTAAATTTTGCGGTTTCTTAATTTTGGTTTCTTCTTCTTTCTTTCCTGTTTTAATTTTGCTTTTGTAGTTTAAAGATGATTTTCCTTCTTTGTTTTTTAAAATTTTTTTGATTACTTAGCTTAATTGTTTTTAATAGTTTAATACGTGAAAAACATTAATGAATTAAAGCATTATATAGAGTATTATGCATAGTAGAGAGTGACACAAGTTGTAAACAGTATATATAAAAAATTAAAGTATTAAAGCATTTTTTAAATAGCTAAGTATCTATGAAATAAATAGCTAATAATGTTTATGTAATATGCATAAATTCTTTTAGAGGTTTATGCAGGTTTTAAAATTTATGTTTTAGAAGATTCCATTCACTGACACTTTAAAAGGGCCAGGTGGTCTGGTGGTAAGGTGTCGGCCTCTTAATCGGAGGCTCGCAACTCGATTCCTCCGAAGAACCACCGTACTTGTAAATTGCGTCCAGGACAAACGTTCTCCTGCTTGTGTGACATGGAGTGGAGAGAGGGTGACAGCTCAGGTGCTGTCCTCATTTTCCGTCCGAAATTACGAAGTCGGCTCCAAAATAGTCCAATTGCGGCTTTAAGATGGATCATTAACAAAACGAAACTAAACTAAATTGAAGCTTTAAAATCGGATTTGTCTTTTGCAGAAAATTTTTAATTAATTGATTTATGTTATAAATTCTACCAAGTTTAAAATATATGTATTTATTTATATGGATGTTAAATTATATTAGACAGCATTGCTTGTGAAAAATACAAGATCTCTTTGGGTTTTTTGATATTTAATATGAAATCCTTTCAGATCTAATGGGATCGCAAGATCCCGAATTCTTCAACGTGCTAACTTTATTCCAGCTATCTAAAAATTTAATGTACTAATTTAATATAAAAAGTGATAAATAAGAGTTTTCAAAAATACATTAAAGTAAAACGAGAAGTGCTTTATTAATAAACCAGTACAAAGTCGTGAAGACAATATAGTTATCTTAATCATTTTATATTCATAATATTTATATCATTCATTACTAATTCAATTTTTAAAACCACCTTAAAATTTTGAATAATAAAAAGATGTCGAGACATAATAAATGTAAACTTTCTAGCCATAAAATCTCTTTTACCGAAACTTACTCTTCGCACTAATCATCACTTTCCCTGAATAGTCCGAGGCCAAACGATTTAATTTTAATGCCACCCCCTTGTTTGATGACAGAGCACCGCATACATTCCGCAGCGTCTCAAGGGACTGCAACACTGCCTCGGGGTAAATTATGCTTCTAATAATTTAATTCGATAAGTTTGGTTCCGCCGACATCAGCATTAAAACGGTACCGTCTTTTCAGAATGCCGCAGGAACCGGGGTAAAACTGCATATTAAAAAGCAGGTATCAATTAGCGAAGCGTCTTGCCCTTAAGACACGCCAAGTTTTTAAAGAGAAATCAGATGATGAAGCCTAAAACTGATTACCACGAGTAATTTGCGTTAAGTGAAGTAGTTGTCTATGAAACTTTAAACGTAGGAAGTTGGTCTGAAAAAAAAGCGATATTAGGTAGCCTCAATTATTGAAGAAGCATTTTTATCTAGGAATGTGTGGAATGTAGTCGAATTCATGCAAAATGTTTGAAAAATTGCCATAATTGTTTGATGATTACATTTTATCCACTTTAAATTATGAAATGGATAATTAAACGTAGGAAATTTATCTTAAAAAGCGATAATACGTAGCCCTCAAATATTAAAAATGTATTTTCATAAATAAATGTTTGGATTATAATCGAAATCATAGAGAAGGCTTGTGAAATTACTGCAAGTGTTTGATGATTATGTTTCATTCGTTTCAAATTATGAAACACATAATTAAATGATGGAAGTTTGTCTTAAAAAAACTACATTATGCAGCCTCAGCTATTAAAGGTTATTTTTATCTATAAATGTTTGGAGTGTAAACCAATTCGTTCAAAATGTTTGAGATATTGTGTTAATTGTTTGATGATTATGTTTCAAATTATGAAATAAATAATTAAACTTTGGAAATTTGCCTAAAAAAAGCTAAACTATTTAATATGTATTTTTTATCTATAATTATTAGATATGCAATCGAATTCGCGCAGTGTTTGAGAAATTTTAGTAATTGTTTGATGATTATGTTTCATTAATTATATATTATGAAATTGAATATTATACGTTGGAAGTTTGCTTTAAAAATGCGACATTACGTAGACTCAACTGTTAAAGATGTATTTGTATATAAAAATGTTTGGCATGTAATCGATTTTGAGCAGAATGTTTGAGAAATTAACGTAATTGTTTAATGATTACTTTTAATTCTTTTTAGTAATGTTAATAATGGAATCAATGAAATATATTTATAAGGTATACAGGATTTTGAATTTTTTTCTTTTATCTGCTAGTTTAATATGATCCCAGAAGGAGGAGAAAGTAGTTTTTTTCATTTGCTTACTATAATCGTCATCTGGTATTTGGTTCCAATTTTCATTTTGAGTTTTAATAACGTCTCTTACTGTAAGCTACTGTTTGCTAAGCTTCTCAATTTTTTCAATGAATTTCGTAGTTATAAAATTCCCCTACATTACTTATATGTATGAAAGTGACAACTTTATAAAGGAAATTTCTAAATTAGGAAGTTCTAAGCATTTTGGAGAAAAAAATTACGGCAAAAGAAAATCTCCCAAAATTGTATAATTTATTGCGTAATTATTTCACGTAAAAAGTGTTCACAAAGTTTCAAAATTCTTTTGAGAAGAGTGATGTATAGGCAAATCCATGGAAGGATATTAAAATAAAAGAATAAAAAAATCCTTTCACCCCCCATTCAATAAACCTCTGTTCTATTGATTGCATAAAATATAATTGCAGATAAGACGGAGATAAAATAAGACGGAGCAATATTTTTAATTAATTTTTTGTAATTTTGTTCTACCTACTTGCCAACAGTATCATTGATATTTTGTTTCCGGTAATAATTGGATAGTATCTTTGTTTCCATATTTGATATTTTTAATATGTAAACAATTCTATGGGGAAAAAAATCTAGAATAGCCCATTGACCTTATTCTATTTTTGTTCTGCATTTATTTGTATGTTAGGACGACCATAGTGATCAAATATCCATTTCAAGATAGAATTCCACAATTTGTCATATTGTGGATATTAATACATACTTACCTACTGATGGCCACTCCGAAAAGTAGATTAAAGAGCAGAAACAAGACTTTAAAAGTTTGTTTTCATTGAACTATTGATGGGGAAATTTTGGTCGGTGCATTCTTATCTTCTCAAATACGAAGTAAGTATTGCAATTTCCAAAATATCTAAACTCGAGATTTCGCCAAATTTCTGCACTTCAAATCTCCCTGAATTTTCAGAATTTATTATTGGAATTTATGAAATAAAATGTTTGGAATCATGTTTGTCTATCACGCTATCTGTTTTGAATATGGTAACTCAAAATAGTATTAATTTAGAAGGATGAATTAATAGGAGTCTTTACATTAAATTTGTAGATTTCTATCAAATTTTGGAGGGAAATTGATCACAAAAATTCTGTCCGTTTGCTTGATTACAAGTCAACTCGATTATAACAAAGCATAAAAAAATTAGAAGAAAAAAGTTTGAAGCACAGATTTTACATTTAAAGTGCAAATATATAATTTTGTTCCAATTTGTGAAGTAATTGAGCGTAAGTAAGTCTCTAATTTAGTATGAATACAAACTTTATAATTGGATATGTAATATAAAATTTTTTAAAATTCAGTTCCTACTTAGATCAACGAAGAGAAATTTCATTTTAGTTATTTTAATGTTAAATAATTATCAAAAAAATTATTGATTTTCCCAAGAATTAAACTCGCATTCTTCACCTTCACCTAAAACATACTGAAATTTTTGCATTTTGCTGATTGAACTACTACCAGTTGATTTCAATTCTCATTATAAACTGCTAAAATTCTATTTCAAGTAGCAAAAGCTAGTTAAATTTAATTAATGAATGGATATTAAAAAAAACTTTATTAGCATCAAGTTCCACCCACTGAAAGTTTAAAAAAATGTATTTTAACTTGGGTGGAGGAATTAAAAAATATTTTATTAACGATTGAAAATTTGATATACAAATGAATATATATAAGGAGAGTGGGAATTAATGTAGGAATTGAAAAAAATGCTACAACTTTAATAAACAAAATGGATACACAGTTTCAATATCTAAAGTGTAGAGCTTTTATAGAATTTTAAGCCCAAATCTATCAAAAGGAGCACTATTCTTCAATCTATATTTTCGAATGCATATAAACATGATAACTCAAATAAGTGGAGTTTGGTATGTGATCTTGATATCAAAATTTTTATTATTGTACCAAATTTTGGTTTCAGTTGATTAAAATACATTATTTTCCTGGTTATATTACGTAGCATAAAACTCTCATCTATGAAATATATAAAAGTTAATCCTAAAGCGAAGCATAAAATTCTCATGTACATTTCAGCTTTTATTGGTTTCATGAGCATGCCCATGTCCCACAATTATTTTTGGGAATGAAAGGGAATAGTAAAGAATATGCGAAGAGGTTTTAGGGGAGATTTCCTCTGGTTGGTCCTTACAGTGAAATGATCAATATACATCTATATAAAATAATCGGCGGATGATATTTAGATTTAAGAAAATATGATATATCAAATTTATCATAAATGGCCATGGACAGATTACTGATGACCTGTTTGTGTAAAAGAATAACTCGTAAGAGGTGGTGCCAATTCAAGAATGAAATGTTAGTGACTTTTAGAATTCAAAATTAATAGTTCTCGTGTAATGTTAAAGCAGCACGTTAATGTAAGAAATAAATGAATCGATATAAGTATTATTTATCGATAAGAGAACAGTAAATAAATATAAATATAAGAAAATTGTTAATAACAAAGAGCTATTGATTCATCATCTCATGCTATCGGAAGTGGCCTTCTTTTCATGGACTTTCCAACGGGAATTCCAATCTGCTCCAGCACATCGAAGAAGTAAAATTCAATTGACAAAACGAGCATCGATTGGAAAATTCATGAATATCAATCTGTTCCATCTAGCGAACCTTGTAGGATTGACGCTTCGTATAATCAAACTGTCACGGGAAGCCTGTGGCGACTTTCTCTTGGCGGGATTTAAGGTGGAAATCGCATTGCTTATAAATGAGCCTCATTATCATATCGCCAAGAAGGAAATTAGGTGATTGGGTCACCTTTGAGTTGCTTCTTTGCTCAGTTGTAGGCGAATTTAACTCCTCTTTGATGATTCAGGATAGATTTGTTTCTTTCTAGAGATCAGACGATATAGAAAAGACGCATAAAATATTGTGAGATTTGTTTAAAATCATCTATATATACTATGAAATGAAGTGTCCTGAAAGTATCTGTTTCTGTCGAGAAATAGTTAACAGATTAGAGATATTTGTACCATTTTGTATAGCATTTATTGGGAAAGGTTTCGGTGTATTAAAGTGATATCAAAATAATAAAGAGAGTTTTTTAATTGCGATTTTAATTATTCCGCGCCTGCTTGAAAATTGCGCATGTGCAAATAGCAAGAGTTGTGGTATTCATATGCGATAATTTTTTTTTTATTTACGTCTAATTATAAACAGCGATTCAAACCTGATTATATCCGAAAGAAGAAAATCCAACCTTAACCGGAACATATTAAATGCCAGCTTCTTTTATTGCGCGATAAGGAAATGAAAAGAGAAGAAACGTTCGGTTAGCGAATATCAGAGAAATAATGAACTTAAAGACAGTGCACTTCTGTTTAGTGAAATATCCGTCTCTCTTTAAAATCTCATGAGGAATGCATATTATTATTGTATGAAATTATACATAGTTGATAAGCAAGTTTGAAACAGTGATACAATGATTTATTTGTATATTTTTAAATTTTAATGCGGTGTTTTTATTGTATATTTTTAGTGAATTGTTTTGTCTACTGACATAATTTTTACCTTTTTAACAGTTTAAATATTTCTGAATGCGTACTATAAAAACTGTTTTGTAGCTGTTTTTGAAAATTTCTAAATGTATTTTTATGTTTGTTTGTATATGTTTGTTTATGTATAACATTCCCATGTCCTACCGGGTGGGGAGTAAGTTTACAGTTAATTCTTTGTGTGGATGTTATGCCACTGGCAACCCCATGCGGGTATGGCTTGTTCATGTATAAAATTATGTTACAATTATTCCGATTTTGAATTTCAAATTATGATCACAATTTAAGGATTTTTTATATACGTACTATAATTTATTCTGAAGCTTTGACCGATTGTTATGTTATGAAATTTGAAATTAAAAGGCTGGTATTAGGTAAAGCACAGATATAGATAATTTACAGATTAAATATGTAATAAATTGATCAACTTGTGAAATCAAAATCGTCTTTTTTTCACATAACTTTGAAATGATGAATCCGTAGGAAATATAGATGATCAAAAATGTATATAATTTTCAAATCGTTTCTGCATGTGCGGGAAACTGTTCTTTTTCTCTCATTGTCTAGCTAAATTGTTGAATTTTTAGATAACTTTCTATAGGCGCTGGTTGATATGAAAAGGAAATTTTGTTTGTATGTGAATAATATTATATATTTTTGACTTATTTCATGCATATAAAGAAGGAATTTTTTAATCCCATTTTTAGCCTAATTAGTGACAAGATAAAAGTTTGATGTGCATTGTGCACTTGTGCATTTTGGGTGAAGAAATATACTTTATTTCAGAATTTAACTCACAATTAATCGATCTTTTTAGGTACATTTAAATTCCATATGGATAGCAAACAACAAGCATTGAAAATGTAGGAAAAATTTATTTCACCTTTGCATAATTTATAATGGAAGAATGGAAGCACCATATATATATATCTATATAAGTAGAGCATAAAGTATAATAATTTTAGAGTTAAGATTGAAGCCTCCAAATT
>JAPMOQ010015914.1:1479705-1543166 GCA_026543055.1 Argiope trifasciata | reverse complement strand
TATATATATATATGGTAGCGTCACGTTTAGAAGCAGCATGGGGGCTATTTATTGGCCATATAATCTTTCAATCCCGACCAAATGACAAGAACGATACTTGAATTTGAACCTTCTTTCCAAGCCTTCGCATCATATCAGGAATCAGGCTCCGACGGATTTAGGTAAGGCCAGATGATTTCACACGGACGTTCTTCATCGGAATATATTTTTGAAAAAGTTATCCTACGATATTGAAACCAAGACCATACTATCATTCCACTATGATCTCAGAAATTCCTTATCATAAGCAGAGAGATCAATTACTGCAATTCTTATTAATTTTAAAAGTTCTTGAAGATATCTAATGCTTAAAATAATTTAATTAGATAAAATAAATGTTAGGAATTATGATTAGTAATTAAAATCATAAGCAGATATTTTAACTAATTTGCTGTTCTTTGAACCTAGAACTCAAACTGGTTCATGAGGTTAGCTTCGGTTGAATGATAATTTGAAATATGGTCAAATGTCGAAACGACATCGCAGCATGTACCCAAACATGCTATATCGACATGTAGATGGCATTAATCATGGCAGATGCAAGAAACTTACATGCACTACAGTTCGTATGTAAAACCGTATCTTGAACCAACTATCTATTGTAATGAAAGCATAACCTCACTTACTCTGCCATCAAGAGGTCTAAACAAAAAGTGATAAATTCATTTTATTTAAATAACACCAAAAGATCAGACAGAAAAAATATCGATTAAGGCAATTTTTATTGGCTGAAAGATACGCAAAATACTTTAAAACAGACAGCTTAATGCCCGTTGTCCACCTTTTGTGTAAATTCTAAGTTGAAGTATTTGAGAAAATGTTTTATTTTTTTTATGCAGCTACATGTTAAGTGCCTGCAATCCTCAGACTTGTTGGCTATGCTGCTTTTCATTTATTGTAAGCATTTTTAATTTTTTTCAGTAGTTATTTTATGAATTGTTTGAGTGATTCATTTTCATACACAATCCGCAATTCTGTCTAATTTTTTAAAATTGACAAATTTGGTGTAACTTTTAGCAAAATTTAACCAAAATGGCTAACACTCTATACAAGATTCTATTTCAGTAATTAGAATGTTCTTTACATATAACATATTACGTGGTTATTTTTAGAATGAACCAAAATCTATGAACTTAATTAAAATGCAAAACTGTCATGAAGGTTTTTATGTTGCAATGTAGATATCCATAAATTTTCAATTATATTCTAACAAAAACGGTTTTGCTTAAAAAAAGTATTGTACGTCAAAACTTTTAATTCATTTCTTACAAAAATGTAAAATCACTTCTTGAAAATTGCATAAAAATATTATTGCTGGAGATGTGTTAATGGTTTATAGCTTGTAATCATTAACGCCATTGTATTACAAAGGAAAAATGAGTTTAAAGTTTACATTTAATGTAAAAATAATTCCCTCTTCATAAAAGTCTAAAATTCTCATTTATAAGTTAAACCTTTTTTTATGCATTTTTTTATTGAGCTCTCATTTTTTTCTGTGAATTTTTGCAGTTGTTAATCAGTGCCTTTTATAACTACTAATGCGATCGTTGTCAAAGCTTTAGTCCTTCCGGAGTGTGATTATCAACTTTTTGAACTGGTTAAAAATAATTATACCATTACCACCTTCATTAAACAGGACGGCAATATAGGACCCAAATGGCAGTTTAAAGCTCAATAAAATATTGCTTCGGGACTATATTCTAGAGCAAACCGCTAAAACTCTCATCATTTTGTCATTCCTTGTAAGCGTTTCCTTAACAATTCTTAGTAACGGGTAGCATGTAGACTATGATTATGTTACAAGGAAATCCAATGAATTTCGCAAGGTTTCCCCCTGTTCCTTAAAAGAGACCCAGTGGCCTGGTGATGAAGTCTCGGTTTCAGAACCGGAGGTTCGAGACTCGATACCACTGAAGAATCATCCTGCAAAAGTGTCTGGTACACGTTAAATTCATCCGGGCCAGACGGTTTTCTAATGGTGTGGTGCGGTGCGGGGTAAAGAAGGGATGCCAGCCAGGATGTTGACGTTATCTGACCACGGCTCAAAATTATTTTGTAAAGATATTATTCGAGTTTTTAAAGCAAAAAATATATTAAAGTGACATTTTGCGACAACTTCCGCTTGCAGCCAGACTTCTGGTTAATTTTGAAGTACACTATACCTTTAATTGCATATTTCTCAGTTTCTAGGTGACAAAATGAAAAGAAACGATTTTGGAAATAAAAATGTTTGAATAAAAAAAATATTTTCGTAAATTTTTTTTTTCCGACCAAGATGGTCGAAAAATGCCATTTTTAAAGAAGGTCGTCATCTTAAGATTTCAACTCGTTTCTTAATGGTTCTTAATATTTAACTTGTATTTATGCATTTGTTATTGTCCTCATGAACATAAGACTATTGTTGGGGGGGGGGAAACTGATGGAAAAATTTAGCAAAAGGGGCCGCTAATTAACCCTATAATAAAGAAATCTTAGAAGCAAAATAACCTTTTTAGTCCGAGAATGGCTTAGAGGAAAACCGATTGCATAAAATTACCTGCCTGGCTATTTCGTTTTGAGATGGATTCGCTTTCTCCGGAAAGCTATTTGCTAATTACGAGAACCGTACTTGTTAATTAAATATTACTCTAATATGTTCTACGAGACTTTAAAACTGTCCTTCTTATCACGTTGACAATAAATGGGGACCTTTGGGTTTCCATTTCAATCTTTAGCTGATCTTTCAAGCGTGTTTTAAACTAGAATTTGCGGCAAACAAATTCAAGGGTACATAAGTTATTTGCTCTACAAGTATTTACTCCCTCTGGTTATTCAATTTATAAATAAGTCTTCAAAAATTTCTCCCTCTAGCTTTTCATGTCCAAAAACGCCTTGCATGGTACTGGCATACGATAGTTACGAAATATTTGACTTTTGGATAAATTAAATATTTTTGCGAGTATATTGCATTTTCGGAGAGTATTTTGGACATTAATCCTTAGCCTGTGGTCAAGTCTCCATAATTCAATTTACTTTAAACAGGTCTTCCTAAATAGATTAAAACGGATTCAATATGAAATTGCTCGTGTAGCTTTAAATTTTCATGCAAATTTGATATATCTGTCATTACGTGTTTAAATTATCACATTTACATTTTCTGAAAATAGATGGACAAATTGTTAACAGTTGTATTTGGTTCAAAATTTGAAGTGTCTATACTATAGATATTAAATCTGCATACCGAATCTTGTCTAGATCTTTCTCTTTTGTAACTGTGGTATTAACTTTTCGAATAGACAGGACTACCTCTGAGCAGTTTAAGCATAATTTGATGGAAATTTGAGGATTTGGTGTAAAGACTATATACTAAATTTTGACGATCTAGATCCAAGCGTTGTGAGTCATCTTAGTTTCGGATAGACGGAAATAATCCAAAAATGCTTTTCGTACCCGAGGAGGTCCAAAACATGAATTCGTCATTCTCGAGTTTGAATCTTTTGCTTTACATCTTGTTCGAGAAAGTAAAAATTGCATAGTTTGTAACGAATAAATTGTTAGTAAAGCTGAAGAAAAGTTGATCTCTTTACAGTGCCTTTTAAAACTTGCAAGCTTTGCTGAAAATGCGATCGAGCATATCGATATTTAAAATTATAAACATTCGTGCTAGAAAAATAGTTAAATTTATAATTAAAATGATGTAACGACTCGCCTATTACGAAAAATAAATTCAATGCTAGTACAAATTCTCAATTCCTAAAGCTTCACCAGACTATTGGAGATAATAAATCATTCTGTAAATAACCTTGCAAGAAAAATTCAGAAAATTCAATTTATCCATCTTAATTTTTAATTCATAAAGGACTTTAGAAAATAAACTAAATCTTGCTAGATCTAGTCGAGGATTAGATGGCACCTTGGAGAGACATTATCCACCATTTTCGGTAATCGACCGTTTTAGCAATTTTTGGTGCTTGAATCCTATTTTCGTTGATTCAGAATTTTAGGCGTGGTATCTTATTTGTTTAGAATCTATCTTGTATGAAAATGAATGCATTTTATAGAAAAGTCCTGTCAGTATCTTACGAGTTGTATTCTTTTACAGATTATTTGTTCGTTTCAATTTCCTTGGGGGAGGGGAAGTCAACTACGAGTTAGAAGGGCGACTTCACAGAATTTTCGAATGTCTTATCTGCAATGGGGCTGCAAAATTTCAAAGGTAAGTAGCAAGCTACTAAACACTAGTGGCAATTCTTATTAAATTGTTGATTTAAGTCATAACCATCTTTATCAAACTCATTCAACATATAGTTTGGGTTTTCACTAGGTTATCAAAATCTCAACTAAATTTAAATTTCTTAGAAAATTTTCATACTAGTACAATATACCATATCTATAGTTATTACTTGAATGGCATTTAATAATTTGTGATCACTCGATAATGTTTATTCATTAAAAATCTCATTACATTCCTAGTATTCATGAAATGAAATTGTTTCAGGCTTCTAGAAAGATCCGGTCGATGAATATGAAGATCTAGATGCCATTCTAGGCTACCATAATCCTCGATAAAGTCTTGTCGCTTGTCGACTCTTCAATGATCTGAAATCGCCAACAAGCCAGTTGGATGGTAAAATTTTATGCACTGAAGCTCTGTAATATGCTTGGAGTTTGAAAATCATGGTACATTACTTTGCTTATTATGACCAGACAGACTCGACATTATGAATTAAACTACTTAATCTTATCTATAGATGGATACGTTTGTTTCGATTTTAAATTGATTTCAAATTAATTTTAACTAAAGTGTTTAGATGCTTCTGTGCAGGGAACTTCAATACACTTCAGTGATACCCAGAAATTCTTATTCCTTAAGTTTTTTTTTTGTCAAATTAAAATTTTAATGAAACGGACGATTCTGTTATTCAGAATAAAGATACTAACAATTGGAAGTTAGCAAATGTATCGTATGCCGAAACCACGAGCTTAATTTTTGATTCAAGTAGTGATCAGGAGCTACAAATCGGATTCTAATCTCATGCAAGCTATTAAACTTTTAATCGGGGTTCTAGTTCCCATAATAGATTCCCAAAATACTATATTTGAAATTCGCTTCATGTGTGGCTATTTAAATTCTACCATACTTGATTAATCTAGCAAACCGTTCGAAATTTAACATAACCACGGATTGTTAATCTAAGTACCGAGTGTTGCATACCAAGTACTATTCGAAAAATTGACACCTAGATGAAGTCTTGAAATCCCTTCATATTGGGCTTGTATCTTCAAAGAATTGGGTAGTAGCTGAATATTAAAATATTCTTGGTATTTTCAAATGTTATCCGAATTAAAACCCTCCCTAAACTTAGATTAAATTTGCTTTCACCATCATCTCAAAGATCTCTTGCCATATTTACTTAAATTATAGCAATTTATAGGAAACATTGCTCATTAAACTTATAAACAATCTTGCAAAATATGCAAATTGAAGTCCTTTTCTATTATCCTCAAACAATTAAGTTAAACTTTCAATGTATGTTTTCTGTATTGGAAAATTATTGTAGGCAAACTCTAAAGATTAGCGAGGCACAAAATTTCAAGTCGAGGGATCTTAGTATCTTCACTTATGGTATGGCTATTGACTCGGTCATTTAACTGGACACAAATTCAGAGATAAAGAGCTAATCATAATTTAAAATCCGAGTTTAAACCGGAACTATAAATTCGTTGAAATAAATTCGTCTTTGTTATCGAGAGTGACAGTTGCCAACATTAAAAGTAGAAATTGTACTTTACTGATTCATCACGGAGAGCTGAAACAGCCGAGTAAGGGGATGAGATGGGGTTAGGTTGGAAGGAAGTTAATACGTTAAGTAATTTGCTGCCCCTGTTTACTTTTCGTCTAGGCTGTTTGGGACCAGCGGTCTAAACGGAAAGTATTGGTCCCCAGGGGACTTGTACTTGACGTGTTAACGATGAGTTGGGTCAATAATCTTCAAAATGGGGAGAGCAGAAAGATCAGTGAAGGATTTAAGTGGGTTTGAAAATGTTTTGAATGATTGAATGTAGTATAGAGGGCGTGAAGTACTTGAACCTGTAAAGTGCAATTTATACTTCTAATTTTGGTAACTAGAAATCGGTGTTGAAGGTAGATTTAAACTTATAAAATGTGTAAAGTTGGCACAAAGAAAACCTTGTAAGATTTCTACCGGGAAAAGATTCATTTAATTAGCAACGGCTTTGTCTTAGATCATAAATCTTTAAAATGCTTGCATACTAGAAAGGCAAATTGTTCGTTTAATGAAAATCGCCGTAAATGATATAGCGGATAATTCTTTTGGCTTAAAGCTTTCTATTAAAAATTCTCCTTTTGACCATGACCATTTAATATAATTCGCTTGGTTAGATCCCAGTCACGAAGTCCACGATGGATTTAGAAAAAGACGGTCCTTTGAAAGCTAGCTCTTTAATGTTGGGAGAATTTCAATTCCTTTGATACACTTGATGGCTATAATAGTTTAAGTTATGGATGACTAATTTATTTCGTCAACAAACCTGTTGTAAAACTATTCCGCGCTTATTAGATCTATATCAAAGGCAAAAAACCGCACCAATGGGTGTTAAGAATGAAATGGGAAAAACTAAATTAAATTTTTCCTTTGTTTTTTCTATAGCTTAAATACTGAATGCTTAATCGGCACTTTTAAAAACCAAATGGTTCGCAAAATAGTATAGAAGATTTTGTAAGGAAGTTAAATTCTTTCAATATCCCTTTTTTCCATTTGATGTCGCCGTGACGCCTATTTTCATTACTCGAAATTTCTGCAATACTAACTTTCCAAGAATTTAATTCCGATCTTATTTCAGTAATATTAGTTGCGACAAATTCTTGATTTAAAAATAGGGCATCACTCTGTAAACAAATTGAAATTTTAATTGGAACGATTTCTCTAACCAATTTTGGTTCGTACATCAGTTGGTTTTGCATTCATTGTCATCAGCTTCATAGCTTCAACTTCAGTCCGTTTCATTTGAAAGAATGTTTAGATTAAATTTACATTAGATTTATTCCAAAATATTCATAAATACTTCAAATTAAATATCGTAAATTTTTACGATAAAAAAATATCTGAATTCTTTCATTACGTTAAACATAAGAAATGGAATATTAGTTTACATATCAATATCCAAGTTTAAGTATATCTTTAGATTTTGTTGTCATTGTATTTGAAGTTCCCTTGCGATTAATATAAAGATTTTACTGTAAATCTAATTGGAAATCTATAAAATTCAGTTCTGTTAATATTTAAAATTTGATTTTGAAAACCATGACTTCATTGTTTTGATATACTGTATTTAAGTGCTTGTGTTATGTAATATTTAAGGTTCTAAAAGAGAAGTTTACAATGAAATCATTTTTAATTTAGATTCTTTCCGTAATCTTGTATGCTAATTGACGTATTTTCCAGGCTGGACGGTGTATGAATAAAATCGATCCTGTGAAATTCTTACTCGTGGCTGTTTAACCGAAATAATTATTTAAATAGTGATGCCTTACAAAAAGCCGATAAATGCTTCAAACTGTATAAATTGCTTAATTTGAATTCATGATTCTTGAAGTTTTATTTTCCTGGTCATATCTTAATACATTAAGTGCTTGATTTTTTTTTTACAAGTAAAAAGCATTAAAACTGTAATCTTTTGTGTATTAGATTTACTTGTTGAAAGAAATTTCGAGCATCACTTTTAAAATCTTATATTTTGAGGAAACGGTTTATAAAACTCTGGTAATGTGTAAATTGTCTATATAAACGTCTAAAATTGTTAAACAAAAATATACTTAGAGCTTTATAAATTTGCTTAGAAGTTTATTCGGATTAAATATAGTTTAACTTTCAACTGTAGATCACATGTGCTCAAAAGGTTAAATGATTTCAGCGTTTTTTTGTAGTCTTAAAATAAAACTGATAGTGTATTAAGAATAGTTTTGGAAAGGAATTTCATTTTCTTGGCTTTAAACAATTGTTTCCCATCTAAAATATTGGTACTTTTAAAAACTGATCAGATTTCAAGTTACTTTTACCCCATAATGAATAACTCGTGTTTAAATTTTGTAGTTTCGTAGCTGTAGTCATCAGGAAATTAAACTTTTATTGGATCTTCTGAGAAACCACATAGTTTCCTTTCTAAATCGAAGACCAGACGAGTTCCTTATCACTTATCGTGAAAATTTAAGAATTATTTTATAAATATAATTTCTAACTTCTAAAACTTCTACCAGTCTAAACTCCTACAGTCAAAATCAAAATTCTGTAAGGTTAATACTTTCCGTTTAGCTGAAGACAGTCTGTAATTTCTCTAGCCAGCTGGTCGATCCAGCTGTAATTTCCCAGCCCTTCTATTAAAAAAATAAAACATTTTGATCTGATGCCTGGCCAACATCAAATCAAAACGTTTCAAACAAAATGAATTAGTTGAATTATATAATGAATAGGTCGGTTTGGAAGCTTAGAACCATCACTCTTGAACTTATATTTAAAAAAAATCTTTAAAATTTAAAACGAAATATTAATGTAAAATTAAGAATTTTAGAAATATTCTAATTTTGTTTATCTTAATTGTTTGTTTTGGTATTCTATATTCCCTCAAATATGAAACGGATTAAAATACTTTAGTTCAGTTTGACTTCAAATAATATTAGCATAACGTTGATTTTCAATTAATGAAACTTTCGATTTGTTAATGTCAACTTATCTGGTTAATATTAACAACTCTCGCTTTTTAAATTTTTAGTGGTTTCTCATACGGAGTTTCGTAAAGAATTTAAATTCCCATTTTAATTCTTTAAAATAAGTTACTTTAAATACGTCCATTTTTTTTTCTTCAATTGTTAGTTTTTATGTACATTTAAGAGTGTAAATTTGTCACTGTAGTTAATGCATTTTTATTGAAGTAATAGTTATTAGAATTTTTTTATTGCTGCAAAAAGTCAAGTCTTAAAAATAGTTCTCGAATCAAATATTAGTGAAGCGGGTTATTAAAGTTTGAATTTCAAAGAAACTTAAGTATTCGAATTGTTGATGGAAAATTTTGTCATCGATCGCATCGGTTAAAAATGCTGATCCCGTTTCCAATTCGACTCGGTATTAAAACACGCTAAACGGCGAGTGTAAAATTTCGGACACTATGCAAAATTATGGAATTGTAATAGAATCTTAAGGGCAGACACGAAATCCCATTGACAACGAACTACTAAAATGTTTAAGAATTTACTTTAGTATCGGTTATGAATTGAACGTTAACGGCTTTCAACTGATTATTTCTTGGAAAATTTTAATTGACTAAATTCTTTTAAATTAATCGTAATTTGAGAAATGGAACTAGTTCAGAATTTTAATTGCTCTTCGAATTGCAATTGAGACTTCAGAATCTAAGCCCGCGAGGAAGAAACTGCCAGTAGCTGTGCTAGCCAGTTAACTGACAGTTCCATAAATTCATGACATTCCTGAATTCGATGTCTGATCACCATCGAAGTCAAAATGCCTTGAAATTTAAAATCGAGGGAAAATGCGATGAATGGATTCCGAGAAAGCCGATACAGATAGGGCTAATATTGGGAATAATTCCAAAAATAAACGTATACAGGTTTTATCCAGTAACTTAATTTTAAAATCTGCCGCCGACGTTTTCACAATACCTGATTATTTGTTTTCGTCAATTTGAGACTTGTGGTAGCAACTCCAATAATTTTGCTGGTGTCTTTAATATACTTTTGATTTTCAATTGCTTTCTTAATTCTATAAACTAGCTCCAAAAATTCTTTTTGCTTATGTTCCATCTTATATAGTTGCTGTCTGAAATTCTGTTCTTTATACGTTTTATAACTGGTGCCCCTTTACTTCTGAGCTATGGTTTAATTTGAACAAATAACTGTTACATTGTAAGTTGAAGGATAAGATTGACTCGGATTTTTACTTGCGTCACTGCATATTCCTATCAATCGGATGAGAACTAAATTACAGCATTGCATATAATTGATCTTCCCTCTTATATTCATCTATTTCCCGCCAATCCTTGATCATTCCGTAACATGAAAGTAGATATCCGAGTTGACGATTTTTGTTCCTAATTTCGGAATCGGTTTAAAGTAATCTAGGGAAAGAATTTGTAAGATTGGACAACGTTTAGCGAATAAAATGAGCCAAGTTTCCGTTATCTTGCTTCTCACGCTTTGCTAAATCGGGTACAGTAAAAGGTATGTTGACAATTAAACAGTTTCTGAAATCGGAGTTTCATAAATAAAACGTACTCTAGCAAATGCCAAAAATGAATTCTGTTGAACAAGAAATCCATGATTGATTAGGTAAAGATTTAAAATTTACTCGTATTTGAACGTGTTTAATTGACAGCACCTATAATAATGCATTTAATTTCGAGAAGTCTTTCGCAATAGTAAATTTTATTTCGGCCTCTACAGGATCGATACAAAGCGAGTGAAGATTGTTATTTACTAAATGCATCATCCAGCCTTTAAATAGCTAATTTTCAGATGTTGGATGGAGTAGGAATATTCAAATACTTAACATCTTTTGCTTTATATTTTAAATGATTGACTAAGAAAATTAATTAAGCAATTAAAAATTAATAACTTATTGTAGAAAAACTTGTGTTGGAATTAGCACTTTAATTAGATCTATCCCTCCGCTTTATAGTCAAATATTTACTTATTGTAACAAATGCAATGAAATTTTTAAATTTAATTTCAAATAAACCTAAGATTTTTAATTCAAATTCTCTTAGAAGGAACAAATCTTCATTGCTAGACTAATTTTTAAATCTCAGCGCAAAGTTTTCAGTTTTTGTTTACTCAAACGTCTAGATGCACGTGTTTCTTGATCAAATTTCTAATATAATTGGTCAAATATTACTGATATAACACTAAATTAACCTGTGTAGTTTTAATCTGTAGTTGAGTGTGCTTAGCCTGTATACAACTGTGATCATATTGCATATGTTCTGGCAATTGCATCTATTTCATTTCCTTAAAATTGGTATGCATCCATTCATACAAGAAAAATGGACTTGTTATTTAATCTTCAAATTTATATTTATTGCATTTGGCATGGCTAAAATGTTGTAAATAAACTTATTTTTTGTCGAAATTTGGAACATGACAATCCTTAAATGGAATATTAATGACGAATTGTTAAATTTGAGTATATAAATTTATGCTTTGTATGAAGTGCTTTTAAATTGCAGTCTTCTATTGAATATCTATCTGCTTAAAGAAACAGCGACAGTTGTTATACTTGTATATTTTTACCATTCTGTTAACTCGATGTATTTCTTTTTGGAGCATCTTATATGGATGATAAATTAAGTCCAATGTAACTTTTGCCTAATGATTCAAATTTATCTTCATGTAATCAATGGTGCGAATACAATTTTTAAGTAAACTGTTTGCATAAAATGTAGTAAATGTGTTCATCAATAAATTTAATTTTTCTAATTTGGAGTTCTTATTTGTTCTAATATACATTTTGCAATTTTTTTTGAAAGTTTGCAAGAAACTGTAAGATAATCTTGCTCTAGTTCCAAAATTAAACTGGAATTTTTAATAGAAGCTTTTACATTTATTCTAGTAATCAGTTTTAAATTTTAGAACTTACAAGATTTTTAAATTTTTTTTTAAAATTGTCGCTTACTGTGTGAAACTTAACTTGAAGCAGCAGTATTTGTAGAGCTGAAATCTCGTCTCTGACGTTCAATTAAAATTTGTTACTTATAGTCTTCATATGCAACAAATTTTAAATAACTATCTTCAATTTGTGCTTTTACAAAAGATGGTATGAAGGTCGTTAACGGCTAGTTTTTAATAAGTCCGGTATTTAAAGTGATTTGATTGAAAATTACAAATTAACTGAAGAGCTGTTAAATTTTACTTTCCTCCAATTTTAAAATTGCGCTTTCATAACTATAAATTCACTTGAGGATTTCATAAAGTCCTGTGAACCATATTTAAGCCTTTAATTTCTGTCATTTACCATTTGTTTTTATAAAACTTTTTCTAGTGAGCATTAATATTTGCTTTTGAACTTTCAGAAATGAAATGTTAATCGGAATTTATTAAAGTACGAACCTGGAACTATTTAAAACTTCAATATCTTGTAGCTAATACTTCAACACTAACCTTCGGAATGGAAATATTTCCACGCGTGCCATCCACTTCAAGTTCCACAGAACTACTTCATTCTCTTTTATTGCCTTCAAGTGGATGGGAATAGCGTTTTTCTGCTTTAAATTATGTAACCGACAGCGGCCGTACGTCACTTTAGCCCGTTCTTCTCGATAAATAAGTTAATTGCGTATTCTTAAAAATAAGTTTTACGATAGATTCGAAGGTGGCCCAAAATAACCAATTTGCGCTTACAAATGAATTATTCATCGTAATGATTAGTAAATTTTTATGAAAATAAAGTAAAATGCTTTTTCAAAAGCAATTTTTAAAATAATAACCATTTTTAATATCTTAAATAACTCGTTTCGTGCTTGCATTGATAGGAATACGCAAACGTAATTTTCTTCCAATTGTTGATTTAAAAATTGCAATAGTTTTGGCAAATCAAGTGATTTAGAAAATTTCTTCTATAATGACTATGAAAGAGCAGCCACTTAAGATCGAATAAAATAAACAGAATAGCTTCCATCTTGCCATTCTTTCAATGGTATTCTTTGCCTTAAAATTTCCATTTTATACAAGAGTATGGATTATGAATTTTGCTAGTAATTAAGGTATAATGTGAATATTCATTCACAAATCAACATTTCTATTTTTACGTAGTTTAATAATTTCTTCGAACGTGTTTCGACACAAATGCCAATTCATAAGTTCTCTTTTTTTGAAGTGTCTAATGAAATCTTTAAATATCACTTCCTTTATCTAAAAGAATTAAGCTTCTTATCATGAACTTGAAAGTGTTAAAAATATAAGTTATAAAATTGGATGAAGCTATTCATAAGTTTCTGTTACTTGTCACTATTAAGATTTAAGCTGATTGTATGATTGATACTGTGATCCGATAACGATACGATGTTTGATTATTTTTAAATGTGGAATTAGAATTGGAAGATTTCATCTGACATACAATTTTCTCTTGTGAAGGAAGAGGGATAGCCAAGGCATGAACTGTTTTTCCTATAGAGCTAACTGACCTCCAGAAGGCAGGGAAGGAAGCTGTTGTACTGAAAGTTTCTGATACTAAGGCAATTTGCACATTAAACGCTCCAGAATAGCAAAAACTTTATTAATCTAGAGCAAAATGACTAACTGATAATTCATTTTGTAAAGTGGTCGGATGGTGAGGAAGAGGCCGAACTGAACTTTCATTTAAATTTTAATTCTACACTAAACATGAAGCCGTTTCATTTTTCCCTAGTGCACACAAATACTATACAATATTGTACGACATTGATCAATATCCGCAACATTGTTTAATATTATGGAGTATTGTATAATATTGTGCGATATTAAAAAATATTGAGTAACAGGCTGAGCTACGTGGGTTAACTTGCTTGCTATTCAAGACATTAATCAAGAACACTTCAATGCACAATAAATACAAATTGTGCAAATTAAAATATATGTTTTTATACTCTTATTTAACTAGATTTGCTTTATACTTGTATGATAGAATTACTTCTCATTCGTTTTCTGATGTGCTATAGTTCTAAAATTTGAACATTTAGTAATCAATGATAATACTCTTTTTTTTTTTTTTTAATAATTTCAAAATTTATAAGTTAATCCATTGAATTGAATATTGATACCGTGGCTCCAATTGTCATGTTATAAATTTCACTTACGTCTTTATAATATTTATGAATTATAAACTAATGATAAACAATCTGCAAAACAGTTTGGTTTGTTAAAAAGTAAAAAGTGTATTTTATATTTTGAAAATTATGAGAAAAATCTTAGATTTATAGCAACATTACATTAAAAATGTCCAATTTGCTCTCCAATAAAAAAATTTGTCAAGTGGATCGGTTGTGATTTTATTGAGCAGAAATCGGATATGACAATATATAAACTAAAATGGTAAAATTAAACTTTTTATGTACAATTTTAATAAAAATAATAAATACATAACTTATGATTTTTTTCGTATTTCACAGGTTTTATTTTTGTTTCTGAAACTCTAAAATGCGATATTTAAGTTCGGTACTACTGAAAATCCATTCAATAATTTGGGGTTTTGAGGTCAAATCTGGTAATACGCATAGGATCTTTTTCATTTGAATGATGCCGAAAAAATACTTGCAAAATTCTAAATATGTAATATTTTCATTCGTCGCACAAATATCACAAAAAAATGTTACAATTGCCTTTCAATATTTGTAACAGCTGAAACAAATTAGTTTTTTTTTAAATTTTATAAAATTTAGCATTCTCGAATAAGGATTTGAAAGCGTTACAAAAGACGATTGAATGCTATTCTAAAGTCAGAAGCTTTTAATACTTTTTGTAATGCTGAAAGAGTAACAAAAAAAAAAAAAAAGAAACATAGTAATGAATATTATTTAAAAATCTTGAAGCAACTATATTTCCGATAATGTGCTAATTCATCTGTCAAGAAGAATGCCACTTATATGGTAAACGTAAGGAAATAGACGGCCTCTTGGCATAGGGGTTAGCGCGTCTTCCCGTGTTCTGGGCGTCCTTGATTCGAGTTCTGATGCGGGCTTGGCTCTTCATCTGTTCTGTGAGATGTGTAAATGTGCACTCCCCTAAAAAGGAGTTGTACTAGCAAATGAGATGGATGAGTAGCTAAGACCTACTCTTGGCAATAGTTGGAGCTACTAAAAACGAGACACGTTCTTGGGTTAAAATCGTTGACTTCGTCAGCGAGCTTGTCCATAACAAGTGTTATTAGAAATAACAAGTTTGAAAATCTCGTCAGAGAACCCGAGATAAATTTTTATAATTCAGAAATAAAGAATGAACAAGCAGAATAAATTAAATGCATAATTAAAGCCAAAGCATTTTCACTTTAACTTTGTCTTCTTGAAAACATAATGCTACTTATAAAGGTATGAAGTAATTATTTCAAAAGAAAAATATAATCTTTCACTGCTCCTTTTTTCAGCCAAGAAGAGCAGACTCCTTTTCACTGAATAAGAGAGCCATTTAGGAGTTTTACTGCATTTCATATACTGAAATTGAATAGCTTTAGGCTTCATGAAGGTTTACAAGAAATCTGTAAATTAGAGGTAAAATATTAGCATTTTACAGGAGTGTAATGCATCAAAATTAATTTTATTTTTCGAAAACGGCTGTTTTTTGGGTATTTTTCCGTTATATGGGTTCAACGAAAAGGTCACCAAAAATGCAAAATTAAGTCAAATTTAACGTTTAAATTCGTCAAATTCACGTTATTCACTTGGCGCGCTTTTCCTGTTTCGTTCACATTGGCGACATTTGTTTTGCCATTCGCTTTACTTGATAACTTGACTCGCATTTGGCTCACATGGCCGAAATCTTGCTCTCGGTATGACGGAGAAGTACAGTTTTTTTTTCATCCACTTAACTTTTCTAGAAATGCGATTTGGATAATATAAATGTGTTAACAACATAGGAATTAAGAAAAATGGATTTACAATGGCTTGCTTAGGAAAACATAAATATCAATTATGTACAAACTGAGCTATTATATTTATATGGTACCCCTTAACTAGCTATTAGGACCTGTTTACTGACTCTTGGTGATTTGATGGTTAAAGTGTTTGCTTCAGGGACGGAAGGTTTCCACTTCCACCGAAGAACCGTCGTATAAGCAGATTTTGCGCTCTCTAAATTCGTTGGTATTAAATTCTCTCGCCATTGGTGGAGAAGAGTCCATGTGGAGAGGGATTGCCAACTAACGGGGCCGCGGTGGTCTGGTGGTAAGGTCTCGGCTTCGGAACTGAAGGGTTTCAGGTTCGAGATTCGAATCCACCGAAGAACCGTAGTGTAAGGGGGTCTCTTGCACATTAAATCCGTCAGGCCAAACGTCCTCTCACTGGTGAGGTGTGGATAGAGGGGTGCCAGCTCAGGTGTCGTCCTCAACATCTGACGATGGTTCAAAATTACGAGGTCCGTCCCCAAATAGCCCTTGTGTTGCTTTACAACGGGGCGTTAAAATAACTAAACTAAATTAATCTTCCGACTGGGGTCTCATTCTCTTTACCTGACAGCAATTCAAAACTACGAGGACTATTCCAAAACAGCCTTAGTTTTCCTTTAAAAATAGGGTGTTGATATTGGTAAATTAAAAATTTTGCGTATTTAACCTTCCAACTTCTGTTGAAATAAAGAATTGCCAATCCACAGTAATTTCTTTCAAACAACATGATTTAAGAGATGAATAAGACACAAAAAAACCTCAATTATATCGAATGCTTAAAAGATATGTATTGTAAGTGTACTAAAAGCACTAATTTAATTAAATGCCTTTTTTTGTTTATATTCTGACTTAACTTTCAATTTATGAATAATAAATGTAATAATTATTTTTATCTATTATGCTCTACCGTGAAGAACTGAACGTACAACATTGACCATTTATGTAATTAGATTTTCAAACAATTCTTGTGTACAATCGATCACCCGCCACCACCAAATGGAGCAGTATCAATAGGAGCTTTTCTAACATTATTTAAGTATTTTGTATTTCATCTTTAATATAAGAAAAGAAAAATACTGTTCATCAGTTAAAAATAATTTTTAAAACGAATATTTTGAAGGATATCTTTCAAACAAACCAAAAGAAAAAAAAAACCTGGTATATTATACTAGCGCGAGTGAAATGACTATTATTCTAACTTACCTCATTTCAATTTGTTAAAATAATTAGTGACTTTGCAACATTCGACATCTATTTCTATGGTTACAGTGAATTTTCCTCCAAAGACTTATGCTGCTAAATTCAGTATATATATATAATATTATTTTTAAATATTAATTTAAATCTTTATTAGTTCCTATTTTTCTGTTTCCTTTATTTTAGTACTGTCCAAATTTTTTTTATTACATCTAGTTATAAAAAAAACTAATTTAAATTTATTAAATATTAATTATTAAAAAATTAATTTATCAAACCAATGAGTGCTTTTAAAAACGCATACATTATCTTTTCCTGAGTCCCATTTGCCACAAATTAAAAAAAAAGGTAAAAAAGCATCACGCACACAGTAGAATTAATCAAATATGCCACACTGATTTATTAAATGCAAGAAAAGGAGAAAAAAACTTAAGAAATAACTTCCAAACTCAATCGGGAGAATCAATCTTTCTTAAATTCCTACATCCCTTTTTTTATCGAACAGAAAAGTATATTTTAATCCATTAGAAGCAAAGGTAAACAGAGGAAAGTTAGTGCCATCAATAATTACTTTTTATCAAACGAGGTATCTAATCATGTAAAACATCTATAATTATCCGTCATTTCTTGTCAAGGGACTCTAATTAAAATGAAGTGAAGTGACTGATCCTCATCCTGTTCCAGAGTAAAAACTTTCCTCTGTGGTACGCCTCGAACCAGGAGTGTTTTACTGCACGCGCTAATGATAAGAAGGTTTTATTTGAGAGGTTCGTTATTATTTTCATTTCGGATCGCTTTGCGGGAAAAAATTAATTAGTTAATATTTTCCGGCAGCTTGATATAAATAATGCGCTCTCTTCTTTTAAAAAATGAAAAAGACAATCCTTTGGAAAATTTCAACGTAAACGAGGCCTGTTATTTGTCGCAATATATTTTGATTTCGATTAATTAAAAGAATGAACTTTAAAAAAAATCTTTAACAAGGGCACATCCACAAAATTTTATCACATTACATTCTGATAAAAATAAATGTTTTCCTCTTTTTCAGGAGTTAATTCTTTAAGGTTAATTTTAAATTTTAAGCACAAAAGTGAATGATTTATTTGATGTAATTTATTATTTACCACCTTAATAATTTAAGTTAGTGGTTTTCATATTGAAATATTTCAGCTTCAATAATTTGAAAATAATTGCATCCGGCTGTGTATCACTTTATTCAGAAAATATAAAAACAAAAATAGAATTTATTACCAAAAAAATTTCGAAATTATTTAATATAATTTGTAGTCTAAACAAAAACACAATCATTGTTCTGTGATTGTGTATCGAGATAAAATAAGACAATGCGTTAAATAATAGTTGATAACTGTTCACTATGGCGTCCACCATTCAGGAACACATTTATTAGATGAATGGATATTGATACCTACTGTATTCAGTGTTATAATAGAACAGAAAAACTAATAACAAAATGTTTGTTAATTTCGAAATACATTCTGATAAATTTGTCTTTACAAACTAAGTTTCAAATATTATTGGTTGCACTGACTTTCACAAATCCATTTTTAATTAGATGATATTGCCTATTTCTAGACGTTACTGTAATTTGAATCCACAAAAAATTAATTTATTTTTTAATTTTTAAACCGTATTCTAGTTTAGATTCATCGAATTAGTAATATTTTACTAATTTGGCCTCAGAAGCGTCTTGGGTGTAAACCAATATTATTACTCTTTTATTGATAAAAGTTTTTTTGTGTGTGTATTTACTTGATTTCCAGAAAACACTGTTTGACTGAGAGTCATGAAACATAACCAAGATATACTCTGAAGAGTAGCAACGTGCGATTTTTTCCGAAATTTTAGTCAATATTTTAATTAAAAATGAATACCGACTTTTTTCATTATTACTTCTGATAGTATTGCATGGAACTGATTTTTGTAACGTTAACATTTTGTGATATCAAATTTCATTGCATAGTTGTACAAATGCCTTGATTTTCTCAAATTTTTAGAATAATTAAAATAATTTTCATCAATAGATCAAATTGTTGAAATAATAAACAAATAAATAATTCTCTTCTATTTTTGGAAGTTTTATACGATAGATCTTTGTTTATTTTTTTGGAATGAAATTTACTATGATAAATCATAGAAGTGAAATTACGTCTCTACAAAAGATAACAAGCAGTATAAAATAGATTATTCATACATTCTTTAATGATGCTATGATGACTTGATATTTGGCATCTATCTTAAGAATGTTCTTAAGATAGAATAGAATAGAATAGAATAGAATGTTCTTAAGATGTTCTTCGATCTTAAGAATGTGTAAAGTTTAGTTTAGTTTAATTATATTAACCTCCCGTTTTTAAAAAAAACCCAGGGATATTTTAATTTTGATCCACGGTAAGATGACGAAACAACACCTTGGTTTGCACCTCTCTCTCCACATCACTCCACCAGCAAAAGGACGTTTGGCCCGGGTGGTCTCAACCAGATGTACCAGATCTGCTTATACGACGGTTCTTTTGTAGAATCTGGTCACGAACCTAAAACCCTACAGTTTCGAAGCCAAGGCCTCACCACTAGGTCACCATGGCCTTTTAAAGTTCCCCTGAAAGGAAACTTTTAATATCTTAACGTAAGTTGTAAAATTTCATTAAACTCTAAAATTTTTTTTTATGTCATTACACAAACATTATTAATCGTTTATTTCATACTTATTTAACTATTAAAAAATGTTTTTATGCTATACTGTTTTCAACTTGTGTCACTCTCTAATCTGCATAATACTCTGTTTAATGCTTTAACTCTACTGCATTTTACAACATGCTACTGCTGTAAATTGCAGTAGAGTTAAAGCACTTTCCTAAAATATTAAAACATTAATGTTACAGCTACTGTAACATTAATGTTTCTCATCCTATTAAATTATGAAAAATCATTAAACTAATTGAGGAAATTACTATAAATTGTGGCCTTACCCCTAGGCCACTATGCCTCGTAACAGGTGTAAATTATTGAAATAATACAGCTTTAACGCTTGTAACAATTTGATGCTGAATTTACTTTTTTGAGTTAAATATGAATATTAAGATTTGCGTAAAAGATTTAATTTTATATTAAACCAAATCAATTTTTTAGGTGAATAAATTGATTAGGAAACACAACTAATTTTTAAATATAATTTTAATCCTACTCCAATACTGTTTTATAACTATTTTTCTTGCCATCATTTATCACAAGAAAGCTATAGTCATTTATAATCACTGTAATAGTTTTGAATAACGTTTTACTTGGGTTCGGTAAAAGTATTCATAAAAAATGGATAACCATAACCACGCAACGATGCGTTTCCATTGGCCAGCACAGTAGAAAGTTGGGGCCAGAGAGTTTAAAGATCGCTAACCGTTGACCTAAACTGAAAATTTAAAATCTCTCTCTTGGAGTCCATTTAAACTAAGTAGCTGACTGCTCTGAACATGAATAAAGATGATAAAACCGGAATGCATGAAGGAAAATGGAGTGGCAAGTTGAAAGGGATGATATATGATATTGCTTATGGTTCGGAGTAGTTCTCCTGTTAGAAAATCTCTCCTCCCTGCAGACGAAAGAGCTGCAATGTCAGCAATAATTTTATTTGTGCCCTTTCATCCGATGACGGATGGACTTATCTCCAGCAGCTACAAGGAGGGCCCTAATTTATCATATGCCCCGTATTAAATGGGGCTCTAGGAAGAAAAGTCCAGCATTAAGAGAAGAGGCAGAGAGAAAAAAATCCCCGATTTGTTTTCAAAAGAATCGGATTTGTAGCATTGCATGATTTAGTGCTAACTTGATACTCAGAGTACTAGATTTAGCAGAGTGACCTAAAATTAGAATGAAATAACAGAGGAAAGATGGAAATAGTTTCTTAAGGTACTTTAGAGTAGTTTGAAGATTTTATGAGTGTGTTTAAAGATAGTTTTCTGCTTATATAGATTCAGAATGGGGATCAAATAAGCATTCAGCATCCTAGCTCTTTTAAATGTGTCGTTTTTTAAAATCAAAGGTATATGGGAATTTATTTTTATACTTGATTGCTGGCTTTTACAAGAATTCATCCATTCCATGGCATTTTCGTGTTACTGGTGTATTGGACATGCCGATAAACAGAAGCTTGAGAGAAGTAGGGTTACTCTTAATTCATTTTTACTTGTATTGCCACTTAGAAATGAACTTGCAATAAAACTCATGAATGGTAATATGACGAAAGTTATAATCTTTTCCTACGCCTGGAGGAATGATATATAACACTGAATCACGGTGGATATTTACATGTATTAAATTTAAGTATTGTAAATTTTCATGTGAATCAAATGAAGGAAATAAATATAAACAATTGTTCTTGGATTTGAACTCGGCTCTTCTTTGATGATAGAGTTCTAACCATTGCGCAACCGAGTTATCAGAAAGAAAGTGACATTATTTTAAAGAAAAATGCCCCAAATAATACTTGTATTAGACAATATTGTATATTGTTGAACACCTCTGCGATCTTGTGTAATATTGTTGAATATTGAATAATGTTAAGAAATTCGTAGTATTTCATAAGAATGTATGGTTTGTGTATGGTTCATGGTTGTATGGTTCATAAGAATGTATGGTATGTAAGAATGTATGTATGAATGTATGGTTCATAAGAATGTATGGTATGAATGAATGTATAGTATTTCATAAGAATGAAGCTTTTATATTACAATACTATTCAAGAGTTTGGGCTATGAGGAATATTAAAAAGTAATAATCACAGGGAGTTTAATTTCAATAAATTAATTTCTTTTCTAAACGAAATACCTAATTTTGTGACGGAGCTCTTAATTTTAAGTAGTTATCGACACGCTTGTATGCATTTAATTGAACATGAATTCATCTATCCATCCGCATCACGTAAGTAGAAGGATGTTTGACTATCAACATCACAAATCGCATGAATCACATTTTTATATTATTTAAATCCGAAAATTGGCGACCTTATAAAATCAGCCTGCTTTTAAATAGTAGCTACAGAGCCTTTGACGTTTCCTTTCTAATATATTTAATGTATTTGATAGTTGAAATCTATATAAAAATTTAAGATATTACAAATACCCTCTGATTACTTTAGAAGACATATCCATTTGATTCATTATGGGTTTTAATACTTTAAACTCATAAGAGTATTACCTATTTTCGGAGCTTGCATGCAGAAAATCACAATATTATTCATCGTATCACTATGAAATTTTTTTTTGGCATGTTTACAAAAACACAACGAAGAACTGTATGTAATATTGAAATATGATTTTGTTTTCCAGTGCTTGGTACATCATATTTGTTTTTTTTTAAAAAGGTAAATAACTTAATACAAATTTATTTGTATATTCACCATACTGCATGATTTTGATGATGCGCTACATGGCAGGGAATTTTCGTTACATTTGTCAAGATAAGTTGTTCAGCCATGTTAAAATCTAAGCGCAAGCAAAATCCTTATTCGCTGTAATAATTAGTATATAATTACTTTTCTTTTTATACATATATTTGTTGTAATAAAAGTGATCGTAATGACTTTAATACATAAAAGCAGTAGTAAATTTTGATTGACATTTTACTACAGTTACTTAGATACTTTAGGTATTTACTTTATGAAGAACCACACTTTTACATTTGATTAATCACTTTTCCATGATAGAAAGTTATATAATGCTTTAATTTACTTGCTGATATTCTAATATTTACAATTAACGAATTATTTTTCACAAAGTCACATTAAAATATTAAAAAAACACTATAAAATTAATATATGATATTCTTTTAAGGAATGGCAATACACAAAAGAGCAGTAATTAAAGTATCCTGAAAGATCTTTTGTATCCAAAGCTTTGAAACTAAGTAGATTCATTCTGAATACCAATTTTGTGATTGTTTGGTCTGATCTTTTAGCACTGGAAATCAGTTAACTAATCTTCGGAAGATCCTCAACTTGGTTAGGTGACATCTGGCCGAGTGATTGATTACTTTGGGCATTAGTCAAGCTGCGAATAGCCAATGACCATTCCTTACACGTCATTTAGATGAGGACCCAAATCCATTCTAAAAGCTTTTCTCTTAGACAGAGCTATCTGTGTATGATCCAAAACTGTCATTCAAACTAAAAAAAGGTATAAAAAGGATTTTTTTAATGTTAATTGAAATAACATTTCAAAATTTAATATAATTCTAAAAATAATGATGGATTATATGGAATTGCTATATTATTTTATTTGTGTTACTTACTCGTTTAGAGTCAGTTACAAAACAAATAATTACCTGTTTTAAAAATAAGTAATGAATTAAAATGAAAGCTGTATTATAATGGAATAAGGAATTGGTATTAAGAATGTATCACGATCGTTATTAATATTAATCATTTAGAAAATGGAGTCATTATCATTTAATAATTGATCCGATACTATTTCATTTTAAAAATTTCATGTTAGTGTGTGGCTAAACGTGATTTATTTATGAATGTTTTAAAAAAGGAGCTCTATCGCAGAAAATAGAGCTAATCTAGTTTCTAGTAAATTTATCTTCTTATGTGAAACATGATGTTGTTTTGGTTTGGGGTTTTTGAAGTCTCAACATGTCTAGGAAGAAGATAAAGGACATGGGTTGTAAGAAGTTATTACCCGAAGGAAGAAAATGTAAATTAATTCGAAACAGCGGGGGAAGTTATCGAAAAGTATATATATACAAGGTGGCCAGAAATAAAACACCCCTACTCTGACCTCCATGGATATCGAACTACTCAGTGTAAAGGCTCAAAATTTTGTACACATACTATTCAAAATATGGGGAAACGGATTTCACGAAAAAAAAATTAGTTCCTGAAATCACCGATAGGTGGCGCTGCACAACTGGAACTATGATCAAAAGACACAAATAATAATAAAAATTAAAATGTTTATGCGGAATGGAATGCTTCCATGCTTCCTTTTTAATTTTTCTGCCCCTTATGGAAAATAAAAATAGTAAAGAAGCTAGAACTCCCGTTGTAACTGCAATTTCATACTGTAACCAGAAAAATTTGCATAAAGCATGGTTAGAAGCCATGTTCTGGGTATAAAAGAAGTTAAAAGGTGGGGAATGTCATTCTTATTAGTGATGGCTGTCACGCTGCCAGAACGCGCTTTGCTTGTGAAGTTGTTTTACGAGAATAAAGGAAATGCTCCAGCAGCACTTCGAGAGTTTCGCCGACTTAAGGATTTGCGTAAGGGACCATTGCTTCCACAAGCTCTCAGGAGAATGATCGCTCGATTCGAGGAAACTGGACATCTTGGAGTTCAGCCTGGTCGAGGACGCAAACCGGTTCGTTCAGATGTCGTTGAAGATGTTGCCACCAGTATTGTTGAACAGTCAATGGATAATGTTTTAGGCTGCAGTAGTGCACGTGCAGTGTCACGACACTTGGGTGTTCCCTATAGCACAGTGTGGAACGTACTCAGAAAAATGGTGCATTGTTTCCCGTACAAAATCCGCCCTAATCAACAATTGCTGGCCACAGACAGGGAGATGCGACTGACCTTTGCATTGACATTTCTTGCTAGAGTTGAAGTGGATGCATCGTGGCCGTGGCAGATTCTGTGGAGCGATGAGGCCCATTTCCACCTCAGTGGAACAGTGAACACCCATAACTGTCGCATATGGGACACGACAAACCCCCGTACCTTCCAAGAGATTCCACTCCACTCACCGAAAGTTACAGTCTGGTGTGGATTCACAGCCACATTCATCCTTGGACCGTTCTTTTTCGAAGAGGTTACTTCCAATGGCCTTGAGACATGTACCGTGACGGCCAACAGGTACAAAAGGATGCTCGAAACATTTGTTGTACCCCATTTGCAGCAGCGCCAATGCCTTGACACCATTACTTTTATGCAAGATGGAGCACCTCCACACATTGGACTCCCTGTGCAACAGTTTCTTCGCCAACATTTCACCACTGACAGAATAATCAGTCGCGCGTTTCCGACAACTTGGCCATCTCGTTCACCGGATCTTAATCCGTGTGATTTTTGGCTTTGGGGACACTTAAAAAACCTTGTTTATCGAGAACGTCTGATAACCTTGGCAGATTTGAAAGAGAGTATCAGTCTGCATGTGAGAAGCATCTCAGATGACCAGTTACGATCCGCAGTTGAACAAGCTGTCCACAGACTTCACATTTTACATCTTCAGGAAGGGAACCATATTGAGCAGCATTCCCTGCATCGATAACGTCCTTGTTTCATGTATGCTTGGTACTTTCAAATAAAATGTGTTTAAAACGTGTTTTTGTGTATTTTCAGCATACGTCCAGTGGTACAGCGCCACCTATCGGTGATTTCTGGAACTAAATTTTTTTTTCGTGAAATCCGTTTCCCCATTTTTTGAATAGTATGTCCACAAATTTTCAAGCCTTTACACTGAGTAGTTCGATATCCAAGGAGGTCAGAGTAGGGGTGTTTTATTTCTGGCCACCCGGTATATATATATATAGTATAATATAATGATTTTTTTTAAATTTTAAATTTTTCTTAATTGGTATAAAAAGGTTTGGAGCTGTAGCATTTTTGAGATGAAACAAAACCATTACTTTTCTAAAAGGTGACGATTGAATCACGTAATCTTCAACGTAATACTTTTTGTAACTAAACGTAATGATCATGTCACGTAATCTTGCAAAATTAGTTTAAATCGGATTTTTGGAAAAAAATTCTGGTAATATATAGTGTACCAATATTTTTCTAAATATTGACGCATGTGTAATCTAATAATGATGCAATTTTTTCAAACCAGTTGAAATCAGTTTTTTATGAAAAAATATTACGGGCACGAGAAAAAATTTTTAGATCTTGACTCATATTGAAATGGTTAAAAAACTAGCGACTTCTTTAAATTTGGTGATTGCGAAATATGAATGTTCTCATTTAATAATTTGAAGTTTACGAAATCAGATTTCAACTTCTAATTCATTTTTTGTCGATTCAGGGGTATGTAACATAGTTAGATGTAGTAAATTTCTGCAATAAACTGACTAAAACGCGAAAATAAAATTTTTTTAATTGTTTTTTTTTTACAAAAAGGGATATATTTTTACAGTAAAAATATGAAACAAGAAATAGGGTTTAAAAAGATATAACGCCGTGAAGTCGCATAAATTTATCAATATTTTTCATTCATCTTTATGAAAGGAAATGACGATCTGAAAAATAAAGGCAAATAGTATTGAACAATATTGAATTCCAAAAACATTTTTGCCGGTGCCCTGGCTTAGGAGTACTGCGTCTTTCCCGTTATCTGGGTATCTCTGTTTCGAGTCCTTTTTCGGAAATGGCTGTTTTTCCCAGTGTTCTGCATGTGAGACGAGTGAATGAATCCCCAAGTGAAAAGAGATTGCGAGTGAATGTGTATATATCATCTTATTCGAGCTATAAATCTGACTTCTGCCGTTGGGTGCTGAAAAGTATTTACCCTTAAAAGCTACTGCATGCTCCTTCCGTGTTAACGCGGACACACTAACAAAAGCATTTTGAAAATATTAATATGTTTTATCGTTAAAAGTTGAAAATACATAAAAAAGAAAAATAATGATAAAAATATTGAATTTGAACAATATTTTCAAATAAATTTTACCACATTTATAATAAAAAAGATAAAACAAGAGAATAGTATAAATACATTAAGATATGAAATCCCATAAATTTATCCTTATTTTTCATTGATCTATAGGAAAACGAAACGGCTATCCGAAAAATAAAGGCGATAATATTCGTCAAATTATAAATAAAAATAACCTTTCCTAAGTTCGTTATTTCAATCCAATTAGAGCATTCAATAAACTTTGATGGTACCTTTTTAAGCATTCTAGATAATCAACGCTTGTTTTGTGTTCCACTCTTCGTTAAAAAGCTGATTTTTGGAAGTTGATGCAAGCTCCCTCCTCATTATCTCGACAGAGTCAGGGAAGTTGAATATGCCCAAAGGTCTTGTTAAGGTCGCGAGGCATCATGTAAACAAAGCAGTCCCCCTACACGTAATTAAGCGGATAATATTTCTTCTTGCTACTCTTGTATGAGGCCGAGAGAGATTCAATTTCAGCTTGTTCAAAGTAATAAAACTATGAAATGTCTCGCCTCCTTATGGGAGGATCTTTGCTCGACATCTTGTAAGGTAAACAGTGGAATTTCACCCAGAGGAGAATCTTTCCAAAAAGTATTAAAACATTTTTCAAAAAGGAGCATTACGTTTCTTAGGAGACACATTTTCAGTTAGGAATTTCAACTTTCTTGCAAAAATGCATGTGGTTGTAATTATAATGGGTGCTAGTATTTTATTCAATTATTAGGTTAGACGTATTAGATGATGGAATTTCATTCTAATTTTGATTAATTATGGGAAACAACTTTTTTGGTGTTCTTTAGTGCATATTTTTCTCATTTAAATATTGAATTTATTCTTTTTTGCATCTGAACTTATTTGATGAACTTAATTCTAAATTATTACCAGATGTGAGCTGACATTTCAAAATTGTTGCATTTTATAAAATATAACCAAAGAGAACTTTAATATGCAATAAGAATGTTGAAATTTTTATTCAATATTTTCTAAAATGAGGGTTTATTTTATTATGTAATTTTGGCTCAGTGTTTTAATCATAAAAATAATATGAGGTGGTTGATGAGGAAATTATATTAGTTGATTGGTCTCTACAATTCATTGGCAACGTCATTATTCCTTTTTATTGTTCGTTATCCTAATTTTTTAAAAAACTGTCTATATTTTAATTGTCAAATACTTGTTAATTTTTATTGGGTTTAATAGTAGTTTTATGAACGTTTTAAAATGTAATAAAATATTTAAAGAATTTTTAATATTTAAAATTTTTTTCCTGACTATTTGACAAAAAATTTAATCCAGTTGTTCTTTTATTCTTCTTTTTCTTTGATTTATCAGAACCAGAAAAGGTCAATGCTTAGAGGCATTTTTTCCTCTGACAAGTCTTATGTGCTTTTCAGTGGTTTCAACGGTTTAAATACGAAAGGCGCTTTTCAGTGGTTTAAATATGAAAAGCAAATGATCTAGCTTTGTTTAGTTTTGTCCTAATGAGCTAAACACGAATAAAATTTAAAACATTAAATTATCTAGTGGTACATAAAGTTCTTCAAATAATTATAAGCAATTTGAAATGGAAATGAGTGTCTTTATAAATTCAATGAAAACACCGTGAATTATTACTCAATCCAATATCTATTAAATACCTGATATTTTAATTTATTACCTAAAATATAATGATTAATTACGAATATAATTATTCGTTAAAAAAGAAATAAATACGATACTTGATACACTTGTGCATTGTTGAGGTTCGATCTCGGTTCATCGAGTCCGAAGCCGCTTAACATAGTCCCTGGACAAAAGTGTACACTCTTGTCTTGAAATTGTTATCTGGCTTATGAATTTACCACCACATTACTCCTCATCTAGTGAGCTGAAGGTGAGACAAACGATGTTATCGCATCAATTTTTTTTTCGGACAATGAACGTTTTAATCGCGCCAAGCATTATGGCGGGCGACGAGTGATTTTATCACGCCGAGGATTATAGCGGGCGACGAACATTTTTGTCGCTCCAAGCGTTTGTTATCTGTCTTATGAACTTACCATCACACACTTTTCACTTGATGGATGAAATGAATTTTCAAAGATGAGGCAAGAGTTTTCATTTAAGAGCTTTTACATCATAATTAGTTATAGCTGTAGGAAACAGAAATAATCTAATAAGCTCCTAAAATTTCTTTTAAGCTGCAATTATGAGTGATTATTCATTATAATATCCAGTAATGGATAATAGGTATTTAATAATTTTAAAATTAGAAAAGATTAATTAGTATGAAAACATGGGAAAAATTATCTAGAATATAGTGAAAGGGTTGCTCTTAAATAATTTCTGAGAAGATGTTTACGAAATTCGTGTACAAAATAACTTTTTTCAGTTTTTTTAAATTTTAAAACTTATTGTTACTTCTGATGTCTTCGCAAGTTACCGCCACAAGTATGAAAGTAAAGTGTAATTAATAATTTATCATTGAGTTCTGAAAATATAAAAATTATGAAGTGCTATTGTGAATATACAAATTTTTTGAACTTCAATCTTTTAAGATAATTCATTTATTTATTACAAATGCCGAGAGGATTGGCTATGATGCAATTAGATCTCTAGACTTCCACTGTGTCAGAGACACAAGGAAGGAGGTAGAGCTGTTGTAGATTAAGTGTTAACTAGAAGCGAGAGTAAAGTTGGTTTCAAAATTTTATATTTATAAGCATCAAATAAATAAGTTAAATGAAAGTTTAAAATTCATGATAACCGGTTAAAACTTTCTTTAAAAAATTAACTTACCGTAATTTTTATGAGTTTAAAAACTAATGATATTTTTTGCAATTAGCTAGAGCAATCAAATATTATTTTTATGTATAAAAATTTGCCATCAGTGGCTTTTTGATAATATTAATCAAATGAGTTGCGTCTTGGCTTAAAATAAACTGATGTTTATTACCTGAATATTTATATTTATCAATTTCAATCGAAGTGTGATACGCGTTGATTGTTTGAGCAAAATGCTTTTATTTTTTCAAAGTTAATTGAATTATTACCTGATCTAATTTTGAATCGAAGCACGTTTTTTTAGCTGAGTCTTTCTTTGTATTAGGAAATTAATTTGTATTTTTTAATTCGGAAAATGTTTTTTTAGAAGATTTTATAATTAACATTTTATGAAAAAATTTGTGAGAAAATTTTATCCTTCTTTATTATAGAACTAAATATAAAATAGAAGCAGAAAGTCTGTTTACAATCCTAATAATTTTCATCAAAAATTTAAATTAAAGTGAAGTTAAAGACATATAAATGAGAATATAATTTTTTTTCTTATTCATAGAAAATTACTTTATATCCCATAAAATGAAGAGATATTCTTCTACATAAAATGAAGATATTCTTAATATAAAAACAATTCTTAAAAAGGAATAACCTTTTTCATTACAACACGCATCACATAATATTTCTTGCAATGTAATGTAATACATTTTTATAAGCCCAATCTTTATTATTTAAAAAGGTAATTATAGTTTATATTCAGGCATTTCTAAATGTGAAAAAAATAATACAAAATTTTGGAAACACATGAGAAAAAGATGCATAATTTTTTTTGAACTGCAACAATCTATTTTAAACAGTCAATATGATTCCCAGAGACAGGTTTTCCTTATGAATTATTTTCTTTCCAATCTATAAAGCTTCCTTTAAAATTTATGAAGCAACAGATGCAAATAAAATGCCAACATAAATCTTTCTGGAAGTCTGGCATTTTGATTTCTTTTCACTGTCTTTGCCTTAGGAAATAAACTGTTGTTTTTGGAAAAAAATAATAATTTTACAATTGCTTTCAAAATGCCTCGAAATAAATCATACAGGCATTAATTTTCATTATTGTGCATATGACTTCGAATATTGCATTTCTTAAAGGAGATTAAAATTATATAAAAATATCAATTTGTGAATGACAGATGAAATAACGTGGCTTTCTAAAAGTCGACCATGTCTTTAAAAGCAAAACAAAAATTTGTTATAATTATAAAATTCCAATGAGTGCATTCATTCAGTTTCGGATACATATTGAAAATAACTTTGGCCCTCATATCATACGGAACAAATAATACAATCTTTCTGTAGCTCACCAATACAGAACGCCAGATAGACACCCCTGGTATCACAATCTAGGATTCATGAATCTATTCCGTTTAAACACTTCATTTCATCTCCGACCAAAAGAAATCTAACTTAGAAAGTACCATTGACTAATAACAAATTCTGAGAAAACAAAACAAATTATATAAATATTAATTTATAAAAATGCAAATATTACTAATGACTAAATAAATAATTTAAAACAAATTAATGCAATACGTGTATTTGAATTGATTCATATCAACATTATCAAAGAATCACTAATAAAAAACAACATCAATAAATTAGAATCCAATTTCAATACTAGTATAATTATACAACAGTTTCTGATATTCAACAATTTTTTCTTTGAAGAGCTGCGAAACTTTGCTGACTGTTTACAGGATGCATAGATGTATTTAGTTCCAAAGATATACGCATAGATATATTTAGATATATGCATAGATATATATAGATACATTTATATCAAAATGCATGGATATATTTAATTCCAAAGGAATCTATGTTCAGTTTTCATTTTGCTCTTGATTCTCTAAAAAAAATAATTGTAAACCTCAAATAATGGTGATATTAAAGCCACATTGTATTAAAAGCTGTACACATACTTTACTTATAATATAAAAGAATCTTATGGAATTAAATTCTATGCCACTACAGTACTATTGATAATTCAACTTCCCATTTCATCTTTCTTCTAAATTATTTTGTATCTCACATCCTTATCGCTACATACAAGGCGTTTCAAAACTTATTACCAAAAATTTAAGGGGTGTCAGAAAACATATAAACAAATAATTTCTACCACGCAATGCATGGGTGGTGATCAAGCGATGAACCGCTGGATGGCGTTGTAATGGAAAGCAAAAAACGCAAATTGTTTTACGCATCGTGTTTTCTACAGGGGATTTCAGAAGATATATCGACGTAAAGTAATCAGGAAAAGATGGACATGCAATTCATGTATGGTCTGGCGAATGTAAAGGTTTTTGAAGCTGCAAGACTGTATAGGTATTGTTTCCCGAGAAGACACGTTGGAAGGACTGGTGGGAGTGGGCCACATCTTGGCCGGCATCTTACCCGATTTCTTCTTTATTTTTCTTTTCGGGATCGAAAGCCTTATCGTCTGCGAAGAGGACTTAGTTGCCAGAATTTCCGTTGTTGCCAGCGCCTTCCGAGAAATGCTGAATGTGCTTGAAAAAAAGCGCCCCTCACACCGTCGCAGATGCGCATTACAGCGGCCGATTTCTGTAATTTTGCCATACAAGTTGTCAATAAAATGATCCAGTACTTCCTCTTTCCGTTTGGTGTTTCCTTTTTTCGTGTGAAAATAACTGATGCTTCCTATACAGTTCACTGCTTGCTCTCTGCCTAGTATAGTATTGTGAAAATTGTTTGTTTAGATTATTTCCAGTTACTCCTTAAATTTTCAAATGAGTCATGAAACACCCTGCATGTTCAACTTAATCACTCTTACTTCGCTTTTAGCATGTTCAAAGATTACTTGGCTTTTGAAACTCATACGAGTGAATATTTGAGGAAGCAGTGAAAACAGTTTAAATATCACTGACACACTGAAATATACATCGTTGAAAAAATATGCAATTTTTTAAAAACTATTACTGTTTCAGTGGAATTAAATAATCAGTAGAAATGACTTGAAACCATTAATTGATTTTTAATTTTAAAACTGTGCAAAAATATTTTTATTCCTGCAATATTTTTAGAAGTTATTGTGAAAAAATACAAGAATCTTATTTAATTTTAAATTAAAAACATAAAAAATTTTGAAATTAAAAATAAGTTCTTCTAAGAATTTATTTACAAAGAGCAAGAGATTACCTACTAAGAGCAAATTTAGTTCGAATAACTGACCTTTAGAAAGCAAACGAGTGCTATGCAAACAGATTTTTTTTGGTTTTTTTACAGTTTCCGTTCTTAATATTATTTTGAAATTTATTCTAATGAAAAAATACCATGATGATTAATACGCTGATTGGAATCTTAACGTGGTAGTGATATTTATCCTCCCCAGTAAATTTATTTTAAAAAACTGAATTCAATTAATAGTAGCATAATTACTGTCCATTTTATTCCAAAAAATAATCCACTATAATATTATTTAATGTCTTTCAACCATCTGGTATTTTTTTTATGTTTAAAAAGATCTTGTATTGACTCAAAGGAAGAATTTCGGGAAAGTAATCTGGAATAGTTATATATACTTACTTTTTTTTATCATCACGGTGTTATTGAAAACTGACTAAAAATGAAGCAATTTAATCCCTTAATGAAACTTTACGAAAAATTAACTAACGCAATTATATTTGAAAGCTTTTTAAAAGAAAGGGGACTGGATGTTTCCCTATTAAGTAAAATATATTTGTTAACATGAAAGAAATAAAAAGAAATCATTCGCATAATCTCTTTTATCTTAAAAGAAGAGGGTACCGATGGAATTATGTAGGTTTTTAGTTATTTCAATAATTAGTTTTCAAGATTTAAGAAATATTTTTATAAAAAGCTATGCATTTGGCTCTAAGTGAATATGATTTTTTTTGTAGTGAAAATGGTACTTTACAAAAATAATTCTTTATATTTTAAAGTTCTCCCACTCTCTCTCTCTTTCGAAGCAAGTACGAGAAGTACGAAGCTCTTTAGAAACAAGTACGAGAAACTTCTTGCATGGCGATTGGTTCTCACTATTCGGTTGGGTAAAGGAATGATGAGGATCGGCTACCCCCTTCCAATGATGGGACGTTCTTTCCATTAAGAGGTATGTATAATGGTGGGTGAAGGTCTTTACGATTCAACCTTATTTCCCACCAATGTGTCGCGGATTAATTCTAATTCTATCCTGATCAATCCATGTACCTTAGAGGTGGATTGGTCAGGTTTAAATGCATTTTAAAGCCATTTTTATGAAATATGAATTCGAGGTCCGTTTGATTTGTTACGAATGGCGATAAGCGATTATCGAATTTATGGTTCGCAGCCAAATAACATGACCACAAGACAAAAGTGATCACTCAGTCTTGAGGTTGTTATCTGGCTTATAAAGATATTTAGAATATCGAAGAGCATCGTGGAAATATCTTGTGTTAATATTGTAGAAATTAGTTGATGATTATTGACTAGGCAGCTAACAAGTTAAGTAAGTGTACGCAGAGCAATTAAAAATATTGTTGCTAATGGCGATTGCGAAGATCGAACTCACACCTTTTGGGTTGGTAGCCAGATAACATGACTACAAGACAAAAGTGACCACTTAGTCCTAAGGCTGTTATCTGACGCATAAAGCTCCCACTTCAATACTCCCCTTCCAGTGAGTCTCATGTGAGACGAACGATATATTTGTTATTGTTTATTGGCGCTATATAGGTTGCCGATTTTAATGCGCCTTACCCCTTTTTATTAGCTGATTATTTATCAGTTTCATTTTTTATTTATTGGCTAATTATTTATAAGCTTCATTTTTATTTATTTATTAATTGATTATTTATCGCTTAATTTTATTTTTGCTTTGGATAGAGGGCAACACGGCAGCACGAAGCTTCGAATTAATTTATTTTCATCGTCTTAGGTCACCAATGCTGCTATTGGCGAAAGCAAGGATCAAACTCGCAATCTTTGGGTTCGTAGCCAGATCACATGACCAGAAGACAAAAGTGATCCCTTAGTCTTGAGATAGTTATCGGGCTTATAAAGTTCCCAATACAGATTTGTTAGTCGATGAGAAAACTTTCCATTCAAAGGCTAAAATTTTTTTTCCAGAAAATTCCAGCAAATTCACCAAATGCTTGAGTTCTACTCAACACCTGAAATTCAGTGGATTAATCCAACCTCACTGTTGGTTCGTTATGCGACTTTATACATGAATGTCTTCGACTTGCAGGCCCGTTATCGCCTCTGGAGCAGAGGATAAAAGGTCGACTGAGAAGTTTCTGAAATAACCAAGAATATCTCAACTCTTATGGGGGCCGCGGTGGCCTGGTGGTAAGGTCTCAGCTTCGGAACCGGAGGGTTTCAGGTTCGAGACTCGATTCCACCGAAGAACCGTCGTGTGAGGGGATCTCTTGCACGTTAAATCTGTCAGGCCAAACGTCCTCCCACTGGTGTGGCGTGGCGTGGCGTGGAGAGGGGGTGCCAGTTCAGGTGTAGTCCTCGTCATCTGATCTTGGTTAAAAATTACGAGGTCCGTCCTAAAACAGCCCTCGTGTTGCTTTGAACGGGACGTTAATATAACCAAAACCAAAACCTCACCTCTTATGGCTTCTATCATCAAAAATTTTGATGATTTCAGTATTATCTTTTTTGTAGCTAATGTTGTCAATTTTATCGCCATGTGGTCAAATAGTTGTCAAGTTTGTTACAAAGCACTGGGATCAGCGATATGGAAAACAATCAGCATCCAGCAGAGTTGATCGTAAAACGTTTTTTCCAATGATTGAACTAATCGTGTTTTGAAGCAACATTACAGATATGTAACTATATTCATATCAAATATTTACTTATTTACATTGGTACACTTATAGTTGAATTCTTTAGACGTATTTACATGAAACATTAATTTTAACACAAATTTATTTTTTTAAATTTGACTCTAATTATGAAGTAAAGATATTTTAAATGTTTTCATAATTCATAAAAAAATTAATCGTCAATAAATTGATGTTATTAAAATTATTTTTTGATTTTAAAATGATATGAAAACTAGTTTTGTTCAGCAATATTCTCGAAGTTATTAGGATATATCGTAGAATTTTTAATTATTGAAATTCTAATAACACTGACTTCGTAAAATAGCTCTGATGTGTACATTTAAAACATCTTAACTGCATGATTATCAAGAAATAAGCTTCTCGTTTCATAAGACCCTAAAATACTTTCTGTGGGTTCAAATGAGATAAAAATTGAATTGCATATAACTCAATAGACATTTTATATTTGCTAAATGAAAAATTTTAGTACAGATATTTAACAATTGATGGCGCTGCTATGGAAATGGTATTAACATATACAGAAAAAGTAACACTTCATTTTTATTGCCTATTAATACTGTACTTTGAAAAAAAAGTGGATTCTGCGAAAGCATTAATCGTAATACCGCAAATCATAGTTTAAGTTGCAAAAAAAAGTGTTACTATTAAAAATCATTTATCAAAACTAGCAGAGCTCCTTGGGAACTGTAATATAACCCCATTCCGTGTCCCTGATGCCAATAATGCTAAAGTACAAGATGGAAAGAAGAAACAAAATTGTAAAAGAAGAGAAGAGACTACAAACCATACAGGAATCGTCAAGTCCCATTGATGCCAATTCTACACGACTGTATTTAATGTTTTGGTGAAGTAATAATTAAATGGACTTAACAAGAATATCTCTAAACAAATGGTGACAACGGGTTGAACTTAGAGATAAGATTACTAATTGAAAAAGAATAAAAGGAAAATTGATAAATTACATTGTGAACATTGACAAGACATGTATAAACACTGAAATAAACATTGTAAAATCAGAAATCTATAGCATCTGTCTGAATCCTGTGGTTTTGATTTCCTTCTTGAGAATGTGGCTCTCTAATTTTGTAGGATATTAAACTTTTGAGGGAATTATTTGGGATGATTTTGACAAGTGGCGTTTTGGTCTTAGCTATTGTGGAGTTTTGAAAAGATCTTGGTATGTATGAATATGATTTACTACGATCATGGCGCGTGGCGTAGCCATTATAAACTCTTCTGAAGAAACAAGCAATACACACATCCTTCAAAAAGGGCAGCATAGCTTATTTCCAGGTGATTTTTACCATCGAATTTAATTTTTTTGAATAGATAACTGTAAATGGAATCCAGATTTGTTCCGTCATAGGACGATTCTACCGTGATATTTTGAGGGAATTTTTAATTCCACAATTTCAACAGTGTGCATACCATCATGACATTGTTTTCATCAAAACAGCGCACCTCCTAATATTGATTGACATTTAAAGTAATTAATAAGATAAAATTTCACTAATATATTTAATTAATATTATAAATTTTTATATTTAAATAATATGTCTAATTTGCAGCTTACCAAAATTTAAAACTACCATATATACCTACAAATAACTTGCATAAAGTGAAATACTTTCAAACTTTTACAGAATGTGAATTCAAATTTTACAGAATAAAATAATCCGAATATTTAGGAATATACCTGGATGCTTGAGAAATAATGTCAAACATGATGACTTAAAAACTTCTTATTACTTCCTGAAGAAGTCTAGAAACTTCTTCAACAATATCAAGAGTTATTCAACGCCATATATAAGCTGCAAAACATTTTTCATCCACAATAAAAAACTCATACTCTTTTGTGAACATGAAACGGCCCCTTCTCCTTAAAATAGTTTAATTTGAGTGTTTTGAATGCAAACCTTTTTTTCAAATCTTTTACTTCAACGTCAAAAGTAGTCAAACAGATAACAACATGCTTCTGTACTTCACGACAACATATGTAGGCAGATTTGGAGTGCGTTTTAATTAAATTTCTTTTCCCAGAAGTTTATTTTTAGCATTCAGGCTGTAGAAATAAGAAACGACAGTGACATACAGTGAAATATCTAAATTAAACAAAAATTTTGAAGTATTAACAGCATTTGTGAGACCTAACATTTACAAACATTGTGTAAAGTCTGTACACCAAATTTCATCTATTAAACTGAAAGCGATTTTGACTTAACATGTTCATAAATAGACAGATAGATAGGCATTATGTACTTTTCTGATTCAGTGGGGTTGGTGTGCGTAGATTGATGTATTTTTTTGATGATTTTTATACAGTCTCTTAGTGTGAAAAAAAAATAAAAATAGTGAAAAAAATTGACAAGATTGAAATTGTTTTCATAATTTTATCATAATTAATTGATAATTCACCTGATGATAAATATATATCTTATTATTGTGAAGCATGACAGTAAGATATATATTTATCAGCAAAGTGCAAATGTCAGGCAAGTGATTTAAAAATAACATCTTTAACAATTAAAATTTCTGCATCTTGAAGCATACATAGAACAAATCAAGCCGGTGTAACGTCTTCACATTTAAAAACACAATCATAATATACATACAAGTTGAACCACTCAACAGCCAATTACAATTGATCTGGAAATACACCATACTTTCAGTTACAAAATAATGGATCAATAAGGTTACTTTTCTGTGATTGACCTATTTGATTTTAATAACCATCAATAATTAATTTTCAGAAGAATACGCAATAAATTATGAAATCAATGCAATAACATTCTTCGGTATCGGCACAATCTATCTTATGCATCTTAATTTTATCTACATAAAACTTTAACTGCCGCCGAGGTTTATCAATACTTAAGCTTCTTAATATTAAAATGATTATCCATACACGTTCAGGCCTTGAGGCTCTAGAAGCGGTACAGAATTGAATAAGTTCCAGAGTTTAGGGGTAGTGGCAGTGCCTTAACGTTGGGAGTGACCAAGATTCGCAGTTTAATTATGAAATTGATTCTATCTCCATTTAGCCCCGTTGTGACCCTTGAGGCCCATTATGTTGGCTCCAGACCGGGCCTTTCGTTTTCATTACGCAGTTGCTTCCGGGACACGCTAGCGCCCTGGGACTTAACCCTTGAACCTGGCTGGACTGTAAAGGAAATATAACGCTGTAGTTCAGTTTTGAGATTTAGTCGCATAGAATTGTATCTTTAATGATTTTATTCATATTTTGAGAGGATATTGGGTATTCGGTTGAACAGTGTTCATATGATGGACTGGAAATGTATATGTGCCGTTTCTGTTTTCAGATATCCGTAATTTATACATTTGTTAGCTGATAATTTTAACGTGTACATTGAATCAGAAGAAGTTTTCAATGTGGAAAATTTAAAATTATAACGAATGATAAGTTAAAGAACTACATTTAAATCGATTTTTGGTAATATCTCAATTATTTTCAAAACAACACATGATATGTGACATTACACAGTTTTGCAAGATATTACTCAAAATTGTGCTATGCTTTGATACAACAGCATGTTACATAATATGGTAAAATATTATGCAACATTACATTATTCAATATTCCACAGTTTTATACGCTATTGTGAATAATCTTTAACATAATATTTTATGATATGTAGGTACTGATGGGTACGGTTAAAATCCTGCTGTATCATACGATATTGTTCAGAATCTGCTCGCTATAGGAATACTATTTATAAGATAAATTGAATTCCTTTCGCATACGCATACGCAACTAGTTAAAATGAGATAGTCATTTTAAAAAATGAATGAACTCTAACGAATGAATTCCTACTCTGTTAACATTAAAATATTTACGATTCTTAATAGTTTTCTTAGGGATCTTGCAACTTTATAGAGACAATTTTCTATTATTATCATCAGCTTTTGTTGAAAAAGCCAGCGATAAATTTTCGATGCCAAAAATGGAAATAAACTCAAACTCTTGAAATCTAACACAAGTTTTCTTCTATTTTGAAAGACGTATTCATTATCCGTGAAAAAAACCCCCATTCCATGAATATATAAGTTTTCTATTTATTCATATAAAAACTGATTATTCATTATATTTTTTATAGAAAGCTGAAAATATTGCTACATAAAATCGGAAGAACTATTGTTATGGTTTTATTTCAGATTTTTTAGTTTGTTTTGAATCAGCTACTCAGTTTTAATGTTTATTTTAAGGAATTTTACTTCTGTATTGATATTTCTTAGTATTTTGCCTATGAGTCCGAATAAATCAATTGCTTTATTTCGGATGATTCTTGGTCAGAAAAATTTGTGACAGAGTTTTAAATTTTTATTTCAAATTTCCAACTTTTACAGCAACTTTCTAATCTAAATAACAATACTGATAAGTGGGGAATATTTTTTGAATAGTGAAGAATATTTGGTCCATGAATTTCAAGTATGTTTTTCTCTTAAATGCTTTTGAATAAAGGAGTTCCATTAAAATCGTATTCTAAATTATCTTTTTCGATTACTGCATGAAATTATATTTCTGCTTAGGTAAAAAATAAAACAAAAGAAACAAACAATAATCTGTATTTGAATATTATCCTTACGTAGTTGTTTTTTATTAATAGCTAATGCATAAATTTTTAAACAGTATCCTTATGAAAAATGCTGCTAGAAAACAAACATTTAGCATGTTCTAAGTTATCAGTTAAAATTCTCTGCTGAATGTAAAAGTCGCAATATTTAAACTTTACAGCAAAAAAATTAGCATATTTTATCTCTCTTGAACAAAGTAAACGTAATGAAGGTATTGTATCCATTGAGAAATTCTGTGCATGATTGGAATTCCCAGAAGTTGACCGGATTGGGAAGAAACTAGGCTTTTGTCGTTTATGGATATGGAAATAAAATTTTTGGGTGGTTAGGAAGAAATTTGTTTTACTGACATATCCATTTTGAGCCCTGATTGAAAGCTGGTAATAATATAATTGAAAATACTAATTTCCATAAGATGAAGAATGGTGGTGGCAATTCAGAAGCTAAACATATCTTCATATATCTATTTTAGAATTACTTTAAAAATGCAATTAATCTTCCTCTCTTTTAAATAGCCGTAACTTGTCAGCAATTTAAAGTCAAATCCCCTATAAGAATTTATGGTTTAAGTTTTACATATATTTTAACGACTGCTCAAATAGATGCCAAATCAATGATCCTCCTACCTTGATAGCCAGTTGGCAACTGGCCTCAATTTAAAAATTCAATCCTTATTTTAGATTTCCGATGAAAGACAAAGTTGTGTTTTCTTTCAATATCCTTTCAAATTTAATGTATTTATAGTGAATGCCTACCATAAATCCTTTATAATTATTATAAATCACATATGCCTATCATAAATTGTATATATCTATCATAAATATCAGATATCTGTAAATTTCAGGCTCATTCTAGACTCTGAGTGACGTAATTTCCATCCACTAATCATCCGGTTATGCTTCTAAAAAAAGCTATTATCTCTCCTTCTCGTCGGAATACTCTCGCGCACTGCCTCGGTGAAACACGAAGTAAAAATCAAATGTTTCCTTTCTTTTTTTAAAATGTAAGTAAAATTATTTTTTCTAAACGTTGCAATAAATGGAATCACAACAAAATACATTCAACCCTAATTACAATTCTGCATTGAAACATTAATATGATTGCTATTGAGAAGAATTGGAAACATTCCTGTTAAACAAATTGGAACTTCTATGAATTGTTATAAAAACCCCTGATAAAATTAATCCAACTATATTAAATGTGATTTTTTTAATGTTCATAAAAACATAGAACTCAGAACATTTCTAATTTATGGTATTTTAAATGGAACTTAGGAGGTAGTTCTATAAAAAAGTTTTCGTTGGTAATTTCTTTCCATATTTAAAACTCGGCCTTTTGAATATTCATAAATTTTCCTTTATTTTCTCTCGTATAAGCCAGATTTTTCAAACTTTTAATATTATTTTATCTTTACAACTGTAAACCTGAAATTTGAATTAAATATTACTTGTGCTACAGGAAGAATTTAAACTGATGAGGTTATTCTCAGACTAACGCACTACGTCATCCAAAATAGAATTATAACTCTAGAATTAAGGCAAATCTCGCAACAACGGCTTTTAACAACGCAGAGGCACCGAGAATTTAATGCCAGGAAAATGAGAGAAATTGGGTGCCGAGAACTTTAATATTTGATTGTGAGTTCATTAGCATATGAGACAGTATTTTTCGCCTCAGACGTAAAGCAGACCGCATTAAGCTAGTAAAAGTTAGTATCTGGCAACTGTTTTTCCGAGTGAATCACGGCTGGAAATAAAGCTATTTAGAGCGAATATTCTATGTATTAGATTCAAGAGCAGTGGAAATGTGTAATAAGGTAAAGGTTTGAATTTGATTATAAACCTTTAGCTTTAAACTCTTGTAATAAATTTGCTTTAAATAGACATTTATATGTTTGAAATGCACATATTTATAACGAAGGCTATTATGTTAAACTGTAAAACCAAAGTGGCTTTATATCGCACAAAAATGATAAATAAAACCTTTATTTATTTCAAAGGAACTCCATCTATGAAATCTCCCAAATTTCCGAAAAAAAAAAGTTATGCAAATAAAACCAGCATATGCCGGCATCCTGGCATAGTGGTAGTGCGTCTGGGCTTCCAATATTCGAGTCCTGGTTCGGGCATGGTTTTTCATTTGTGTTCTGTTTGTGAGATGTGTGAGTGTACCCTTCTGTAAAAAGAGGGTGTGCTAGCGAATGTGACGCACGAGTAATTAAGATGCATTCTTGACCTAGATGGCGCTACTGAAACAAGAGACGCTTCCTCGGCTTAAAGTCGCTGATTTTGTCAGATGGCTTGCTTATTGACAAATGCCATAAGAAAGGATAAAACGGGGTAAATCATTAAAAAAAAGCGTACCAAAGAAATATACAACAGTATGAACAAAAAATACACTAAATTCAGTTATAGACTTTTAATTAACTGATAATTAATTAAGAGATCCTCTGATGGCAACGAATTAGATTATTTTAGCAATAGGATTGAATATTTTCAAAAAATTCTAGAATTAAGGTAATAATATTTTTAGGTTTCGAGATTTATTAAATTCTAAAATCCGGAGACTATTATATTTATCCCGCAGTCTTTATAGGCACAAAAGGCAGAAAATGAAGAATTCGATGAGTAGCTTTGGAGTATTTATCATGGAACGAGCTCTTTAGTTGCTATCTGAATGTTAATATTCAATTTCTGTGGATTTGTATACACATCACACACGTAAACACTGCAAATGGCTAAAGAAGGTTAACGAAGTCAGGGGTCTCATTTTGAGGTGTTTAATATCTGCTTCTGAGGATTGAGATTAATTTACTTGTTGATTACATTATGTGCTGTATTTATAATTACTTTTGCTGTGTTTTTTCTATCCATGTTTTTTTGTGAACTAAAACATCATCATCTAGCCTTTAGGGGTTGTGTACAAAAGAACAAAGCACGAAAATATGAAAACAATATAGCAAAATGCATCAAATTCATTGAATCACAGTAATATTATAGTATTTCGACTGCTGTGATATAAAATTTTCTTATTATCAATCCATATATTAAGCATCTGATAGATTCTATTTTCTAGCTAAAACCAGAAAATAGATATTCAAAGAAAAGGAAATATAATTTCGTTGAGTTAATAAATGCTATGGTACTGATGTCCCTCTTTAAAGTTTAATAACCGGATAAAAGTTATACAGCAAATTAGGCGATTAAAATTGCTAACAAGAGAATTTGAGATCGTAAAGATAAGATGAATTTTGATTTTATTTAATTATACTATTTCTCAGTAACAAATTTAGCTTTCATTCCCAATTGGTACAATATGATAGTTATTTAAAACTACTAACAAGATAATTAAATTGATTTCGACCAAAGACTTAATAGTGATATCACTATCTCCTGTCATCTGCCATTGATAATAAATTTAACTTTGATAAACTCTGAAAAGAATGATAATGAGCAGTGACGTAGGATTTGAAATATGTCCAATATAATATTCTTGAAAGGAAGGTAATCGATTTAGACGTATTTTTTAAATTGATTATTTTTAGTTTTTAGCTTCGGTTGTAAAAATGAAAAATAATTTCAAAACACTCAACAAATTTTATTCCATTATTGGTTTTTGATATTACTTTGTATCAACAATGGTTATTATGTATCATATGGATGAAGACATTGAAAAAATAGTGGAATTCTTTTTTTTTTGTCTATTATTTCATGCATACTTATTCTCAGCATTACCCTATTGCAATAAAGTTGTTTTAGATGAATTTCGATTTGATTTTTTAATTTCTTTACCGTACACAACTTTTTAAGATAGCTATAAATTACTTTAGAATTCATTACTTAGATTTATAGATATAAAAAATTTAAAAAAATTTAGATTTTTCTAATGTGCTCTTTTTTTAGAAAACATTTGATTTCTGATTTATTGCAGAAGTAAGAATTGATGCATAATTAACTCAATTCTTCAATATAACTTTTTCATTATCCGGAATACTATTTTATTGAGTACAACATTCAATTTCATCTTCATAGGAAATTATTTTAATCTATTTTTTTCAAAAGGTGGTAATTTTGTTTACAACACTGATGTCCATGGCATATACTTTCATTGAATTTTACCAATTTGAAAACTAATCTCAAAGCTATCTTCTTGCACACTGTATGCATTAGCATTAGTTAAGGTATTATTTTACAAATTTAATTTACTTAAGGTAAAAATATTTTGAGAGATTTCGTGTCTGTTTCTACAGAAACAATGTACAATGGTCATCACTATGTGATTTGTAGAGATTTCGAAAAGGAAACCATATTCTTTCGGCAGCAAAAGAAGTTGAGAAATTTTATGCTTTCTCCGCTTATTGGTTAACTGAACACGACATCTGTATTGGTCAATTGTATCTACTACTAATAAAGATAAATGTGTGTGTATTGAGAGAGTATATTTACTTTACAGACCAAACCGTTAGACTTATAGAAACGAAAATTGGCACAATCGAGAGATACCACAGAGGTCGAAGAATGCCACATTTAAGTGCATCTCATAAAAATGTAATTATAGTTTTAATTAATTAAAAATTGAAATGAATTTTTCAGTTCTTTTGCGACGACTTTCAAAAATATTTCTGCAAAAAAAGGAGTTATAATCTTTAAAATTATAATGAATTATCCAACTAAATTTTAAAAAAAACCATCCTTTTAATAGCTGGAATTTAAAAGCTCGAAGAAATTTCCCGTATTTTTAAGTTTTTAAATTTTATTTTCCTTTAATATTTAATAACAGATTTCATTATTGTTCCGAAATTCAAACTATTCTCATTAATACTTCGCTGTTTGCAGTTTGATTAATATACAGGGGATAAAACAATTATATTTACAATCAAATTCTCTACAATATGGTAGTGAGATATTATGTTTCCCATCTAATATGGATTTGAAATTTTTACAATTCTTCTACAATAGGAAATTTAATAATACTCTTTGTTAATAATGAAGAGGGATATTAGTGACAATCCTATATAAGGGTTTATGCAGTGATATTTCACGTCGTAAGAGATATTTGATATATTTCATCGAAACATCTTGATATTTTCTCAGAGATAAAAGCAACATCATTAAAAAATATTTTAATAGACTATACGTTTCTAAGATTCAAAATTTAGCACTTATTTGAAGTTATGACTTTTCTATGATTTTTAGAACAAATTGATGCAAAAAGAATACATTTTATGAAGAGACAAAACTCCCCACCTAGCGGTTATGGTCTCATTAAATCTTGTTCATATATACTCTAATAAATTTGCTATGCCCGAGAACCACCGATTTGGTATTAGCTTATATTACTTATGAAATATTAAATTTTTGCATGAATTTAGCATTTTAAATAAACTTAATTTGTGATATTTGATGAGTTATTTGGTTATTAATTACTTGTATGCAGTATTAATATCCAAAATTTAAATTTATGTTTTAGGCATGCTTTTCTCTACAAATAAAGCAAAAAATGGCTACAAGCTTTATAGTCACAAATTCTCATACCAGATTTTATATGTTTAAGTCATAGAATTTTTGAATTATCGTGTTTACTTATTCCTGAAAGTACAGACAGACAGATAGTTAAGACATATTTGGATGCGGCTCAGAGTTTGACAGGTGCCTGCAGTATGGATATTATATTTGTGTACCGAGTCTTATCGATTTAGTTTTCTTCGTTTTGTATTTATAGAATTAAATTATATTCGAACAGCTGAACAAACAGACGTCCTCTAAGCAGATTTTGCTAGAAATTTGAAATGTATCTGCAAATTTGGCTTAAGAATTATATATCGAATTCCAGCCTTGTAGCTCAAATTGTTTTTCAGTTATCTTTGCCAAAAATTGATAGACGGACAATTTCCAAAAATGTATTTTTCTAACCCAGGGAGTTCTAAAACAAGGAGGTTCGTCAAAATTAATGCTCGAATTTTTTGATTAATATACTTTCTCTATACAATGTATGCGAAAAAATAAAAATCATTCTTCACTACGTAGGCATTTTTGTGATGGAAAAAGCAATGCTAGCAATAAATAAATTTCATAACAAACACATAAATCATTTCATATTGTAATTACTTTCGTTTTGTGGTAATCAAATTTCATAAGCAGAGACACTTTAGACAATCGATGCAACAAATGAGTCAGTCTTATCTTGAAAACTCTTTTTAGTCGAAGTAATCTTCTAAAGAATTATCATAATTTATTCATTGTCCAAACTTTCTTACGTGCCAGAAATTAGTTATTATAAATATATTACAAACCGAGCCATCTTGGTTATTACGTCTTTTCGCTAGACTGCTCCAGAGAAATTTTATCACGCAAGTACACAAAGTAACTTCAGCTGAGCGCACTTTTAGCGGAGATTGAGAAATTTCCTTTCCAACTAACGTTATTTAGGATCAGTCACAACAACACACGCAGCATAAAATAAACGAAAAAAAAAACACATGATCTACTAGAATTACGTAGAAGCGGAATATAATCTTCTTCCACTTACAAGCAAGATCCATGATTTTCGCAGCTGTGCGCTTGTGTCACACAAAATAAAAAAATCGTTTGTTGTTGCCAGAAAAGGTTTTAAAACTTCATTTCCTTTGTAATCAAATTTGAATTCTTTTCCACATTTGTGCAGAGCGCTTATTTATAAACTTGAAGAAGAAGATTGCTTCGCTGCTTGCAAATTTTGAGAACTGCATTAAGAATTTTTTTCCATTAAGAAGACGGTGCTTACTAGAGTACTGTATGTATAATGAGATATAGGGTGGTAGTGCAACGTTTTTATTTTGAAAGGTCAAATAAAATTATCTGTAAGTTTTAGAAAATGACAGAATTCTTTTTTTAAATATTTATTTCTTAATTACTTTTTATTAAAAATGAAAGGAAGAAACAGGATTAAAAAAAAGTGTGCTTTTAACACTTACTTTTAAAGGTCCTTAAAAAGGTGTGTACCTGAATAATATGTTACAGTTATTCATGAACATTTATTTTCTTCAAACATAATTAAATATCTGCTTGTCGTTTGATGACAAAGTTGAAAAATATCTCTCATTTAGACATTTAGAATATTTTTATTATCAATTTTATTTGTAAGAATCATACTATTTTGGAAAAAATATAGTATTTGTGGAATTCTTTTGAAACATTGCATTTTTTATTTTGTGTTAGTTGTCTTTGGCTACCAGTTTGTTTGAGGGGAACTACTGGTTGATCAAATTTTCTATAGAATATTTTATTTAGTTTGTTTTTAACAGCTTCCTCAACTTATGATTTTTAAATTTTAAATTTCGATAGACATATAACATGTACAGATTTCGATAGACATATAATTTACTCTTGTAATTATAAATCACGCGAAATTGGTTGTAATTTGCCAAAATAAAGAATGGTTTGGCAATTAATGGCTAGGATGAGGTCAATACACATATATAAAAATCTGAATGTGTGTTTTGAAGGTTTCTTATCTACCCATGAAAGTCAAACTTTCATACAAAACTACGATTACAATCACAAAATCAAATTTCATTTATTTAGGTTTTTGCGTTTACAACAGTGCGAATATACCGATAGAGAGACACCCAAAGCAAGAACATATTTAATCCAAATTTGATAAAAATTTAAATTTTAGATGCTAAATCTGTGTACTAAATTTTTATCTATTTAAAGTTTTACGTTTCGTATTTATCATGTACTCTTGTTGGACAGTTGAATAGACAGACTTCCCTGAATTAATTTTGATGAAAATTTGAGAAAAATACTCAATTTTAGTCTTTATACATGATATTAAATCCATATAATTCAAAAGTTTTTTTGATGGCATTCACAGGCAAACGAACAACCAATTTGAAATAAATGACTCATAAGTACACAGAAACATGAAGCTTTGCCAGAGTTTCAAGTTTTTTATGACGGTTACAATACTTATTCTTTGTTTTCTTCATGTATGAGAATTTAAAATTTTACTTTAAATAGGCTTGAAATATATTTTTAAAAATATATTAAAAAGGACTGTACAGAAACCCATGCTAACATATGTCTAATAACTTATGTCTGTGGTGTAATATTCTCAATTATAATTGTTTAAAGATGTTGAAATCTCATTGGATTTTGTATTAAAATTCTAATTAAAACTTTAGAATGTCGCATAAATAGGCAATTTCCCATTTTTCAAAGTAACTTTCCCTCATCCTTTGTAGCTTCATGCCTAATATCTTATCCTGTCGAGAGCAGATACACACACACATTCATCTTTATTATTAGCAGAAATGGTTATTTCATCACATGTCGGGTAACTGGAAAATATGGTGACATATGTGCTTATTAAGACATCGTTCATGGGAGTACGGTTTGGGGACATTTGGCTAACAGCCAATATGTAGGTTGCATTGAACCAAACCTTTCATTTTGGCAGTGATTAATTAGGAATAAAAGAATGCCCAAGGATTTTGTGTACTTAAAAAAATCAGTTAATGAAAATGATTTAAAATTAGTATTGACAAAGTGAGATAATAAATGTCATGGGAAAATTTCAATCTCTAGTTTAAATAATTGAATAAAATTCTATGAATTAAAAAATACGAATATTTGAAAGTAAACCAAGCAGCTCAAGTTTTGCAACTATTGATATTGGCATCTAAAGTAATAAAAATTTTAGACTAAGCAATTATAACGTATTTGTTGGTAAATTTTGACGAATAAATTTTGTAAATTTATAGAAGAATTAAACTCTTCCACATTTAGATTGCAATAATGTATTTATCCAACAGGAGTATGTTTTGTATCAGTATTTAAAAAATAATTCAAATTTAATTATGCTAAAGGGTAACCCAAAATTAACTGAAGAGTCAAATTTGCTATCATTCAGGTAGTAAAGTGTTGGAAATCTTATTAAAGAAATCATATGACTGCTGATAGTTTAGGGCTAGTAAAAATGGAGAATTACACTATAGAATAACGTGTTTTCATTGCTGATCAATATTTCAAAACTAATGAATGTCTGGTGGCTACAGTACGAAAATTAATTTCCGGAAACTGACCCCCAAGATTGTGTAATTTAAAACCATTGTATTTCTTTTTATTGGGTTATTTGAAGTCAAAGGTCTATGACAAGAAGCATGCATACATTGAAGAAGGAAATTCAATACATCAACGAAATTCCTTTACATTTGCACAAAATGCAGTAAAAATGGAAAATTTCTACAAAAGAGAGCGTATGGGTCAGCAAAGCGGCACATACCATTTGCTCTATGTGATATTTATACACAATCCTTTCCCGCTTACTTTACGATTCAATAAAAATATAAAAATTTAATGTTAAAAAATCTTTTAGTTAATTCATATTTTGCGTTAACACATTGTTGCTTAATCCACTTGGATTGAACACCAACTCAAGCCAAGACAAGAGATCGGTGGAATAGGGGTGCAGTTGCTTATAAGGATAACGAACTCTGAGCACCCGAGGGTTGAAATCTGACTACTAACTCATATGAAGATGACACTCATACACTAGCTTTCACCACTCCTTTTTACAGGGGAAGGAGGGCTCTTTCACGCACCTAACAGATAGAACACAGATAAGGAACAGCCTTGACCGAACCAGGACTCGCGCCCGGGACGCCAAGGTCACGGGGGAGATACACTACCATTAATACAGGATGTCGGTTTTACAGTGTAATGCTCCATTTCTACTAATCCTTTACTATCAGAGGCCAAATGTATTTCAATAGGGTTTTCAAGACTTTACTGCTATTTTGGTGGCAAATTCAAATCTTGATTTAATTTTGGAACAACCCGTTTTATTAAAACTCAAGTTAGGAAATAACAAACATACCGTCTAAGCTTTAAAACTTTATTTTCTGCCAGAATAATGAAGAAAGAAATTTTATCTAATACATGAACCAAAATATAATATTCATAACAATTTATTAAAAAAAATAACCATTAATGGTAGTGAAAACTGTTCATTCATAATCTAAATCTCATTATTCGTAAATGGCCTCATTTCATGAATTCTTTCTGTCATTCCTACACAGAAAAACAATTCCCGCAAGATAAACTGATAAATAAGGAGCCGAGCCATTTCGATGTTTCACTTAATGTAGTCTCCTGAAAGAATAATGAGAAGGATAAAATATGTATTTACAATCTCATTAATCACTGAAATATTTATTCATTCTTGATTATTCTTGATGATGGTTCTTCTCCATTCAAAAATTCTATTTCTTCCGGCCTTGTTTCCGTCCCAGCTTTTTATTTTGCGATGCATTTCTTAACGCTGTTATGTTTCTTTTTAATTGATTAATGGGCACTTAATCAATTTGCTTCTCTGACATTTAGAAGTAGGTAATTTGGAAGCAAAGGATATTTATCTATTGAAAAAAAATAATAAACAGATTTAAATGCTTGATAAATTTTGTATTTTTGGCAACATGTGTTGTGAGGTTTCGGGATTTTATGCTCAACGCACTGCATTGAAGTATTATTTTTCAAAGATTTTTCTTTTATTTTAATATTCTTGAATATGTTTCTTCTAATAAAAAGAGGAGTTTGTTTATGTGTGTGCGTGTATTTGTCTCTTTTTGCATACTAGAACTTAACAGGATGGAGTTTTTTTTATCTTGATATATTATGTTTAGCAAGCTCATAATTCACGTTTTGGAGTGTTTATTTGGAGATTTTAATTTAATGGAAATATTCTCGAGGTTCGCTAGTATACTTTTCAATGATGGTCTTATATCCCTTCCTACGATCCCCCTGGGTCACCTCGAAAAAAGGATGAGATGCTTCCAGTATGGTTAGTTGGATTTCGTCATCCTGTTGGGTACATAAATAGGTGAGGTATCTGGCTTTACCATAGATGATAGGGCGTACTTCTTTCTGGAAGGGTTGTACCTTGGTCGGTAATGGTCCTCAATCACAGTTTCCGCCAATGTTGCTGTTGCAGCAGTTCGGTTATTTCGTTTTCTTTATCGTGTGCCTTTGGGCGGATCGGAGAGTCAGTGATACTACTTACCCCTTCCTCCACATAAAATTGTTGACCTTGGATAAGGTCACGAATTATTTGTGTGTAATTAGTGAACTACAGTTAAGAAATAAGGATCTCTGGCGTGAATCTAGCAGTTTTACTGACTCTTCAGAATATTGAGAATTACGCTTCCTGGCAGAATGATATCGAACTTTGACCCAAATTCATAGCTGCAGTCACATCATACCAAATTTTATTGTTTTAAGTCATTGCGTTTAAATGTATGCGAAAGTATAGTTTGAAAAATTGTGTTCAAAATTTAAGAAATAAATATCTATAATTTAAGTATTAAACCTATGAACCAAATATTGTTTCAAAACAGACCTCCTTTGAATGAATTTCTATCAAAATTACATGAATTACTATTTGAATGTACATCTTTACATGCTATGTTGAATGCTACACTACATTTATTACGTGCTATGACCTGTTCGGACTATGTGGGGACTCCTAAAGAAAGAAAAATTTGGTGCTCTGGTAATCTGTATACAAGGGGATATTTTATGGATAATGGCTAAACGAATCGCTTTGTGAAACTCTATGACTTAACAGCTTTAAATAAGGATTACCAGAGAAGAAAAGAAAAATTTGTGTCATATTTCTTTCATATTAGATGAAGAATGATGAATTAACATAATGCTTTCTCTGTACTTCGCAATATTCCTTTTAAGGGTTTAAATGCGAAAATACTGCAAAATATATTGCACAAAGAAAGGAATGTTAGTGTTAGAAGATTTTTTGATTTCTAATTAAAGCAATTCCTCATTAATTTGCTCAAAGCCGTGATTGAAAATTGCCTTGAAATATACGTACGTTTTCCTCAATCAAATGTACAAAAATTAAAAAGAATAATTAAAATTGCAACTAATATTCTACTTGTATACGTTTCTAAATTATGATGCTTAGATTATGAGAAAATTGTAGAAGCCATTTATAAAAAATATTTGTCCGAGACAGAATGTTATGGTTTGATACAAGAGCTTTTTAATCAAACTAGAAATTGGAATTTAAACTTAAGAGAATTCAATTTTATTTGCAAAGCAAAAACAATGACATTTTTTCATCAAATCATGCTTTTAATTCGGTAGGATAAAAATTAATCACGGCATAAACAATGTATATTAGCTAAATTGTATTTTGTTAAACCTAACCAAGAAATATCTCTGGCTGAAATTAATGAATATCTTTTTAAAGATTTAAATTAATAAAATGCTGCTTACGACAAAATTCCTTTTATTTTTTCTCTCTGCAACTAAATTTAATTTGTAATAAACGAAGATTGCCGAATTATTCGTATGATGTTACATACCAACCGATAAAATTAATTGAATTTACCATTTAATTACTTCTATTATACAACTTGAATTCCATCGCCAAATCGAATTTAAAATCAAAAATATCAATTCAATAACCTTAACTACCCTTTTAACATGATCGCAACACATAAGTTACTCGGAATTCCAAATTAACCGGCTTCCATCGACCCTCGTCCTCAATCATCAGATTCCCATATCTCACCGACTGGAACTCATTGCTTCGACCAATCGAGTGAATGGCGACCACTCACTCCTTTTGGCGATGGGACAATACCCGCATCTGCCAAACCACTTGACTTTTCATGGTCTTTTCATCCCGACAACCACTGACATGATTAATAGCATTTCCAGTGAGCGTCATCATTATCCCGGCCTTCTCGTTACTCAACCACGTCAAGATCTCACTTCCGACGGACACATAATTACGTAATTACCCGGCTAACATCTGCGGACAAGTCAAACACTTGACTTAACGACCCCTAGATTCCTCGTTATGGAAAGAGGCCTCTTGTGTTGCCGAATATCCTTATTTTTAATCGTTTGTTGGAGAGTTGGAATGTTCCCTTCTTTTTTTTCTTACCTGTCTTTCGATGCTATCGCGCATTTTGGGAAGAGGAGGAATTTTTCGAATTTCCGAAATGGTAACTTTTTAGAAGACGATTGGTGACGGTTTCGTGCAAGAGAATTCTGCTTATTAGGATGCAGAGTTTATTCCGGTTTCGCGTGAGTATTGTTATTGAGAAAACTCTCGAAACCGTTTCTTTTCGTTCTTTAATCGGAAGATGGTGCACTTGTTTCCGCATTCGAAACTCGTTATTTTATGGAAAGAATATCATATTATTTCCTTGCTTAGAACCATTTCAAAAGTACTTTTACGAGGAAAAATATATGCAGTGTTGCATTTCTAAAATGTTTTTTTAAATTTTATTTTGCCTAACCAATTAAACTATCTCTGCATGGGCTAAGTTTAAAACTTGAATAAATTAGGTATTATAATTTGTCTTGTCCTTAAACAAATATTTTATTTTAAAGAATGAGGAAAAGTATCGAAATTGCAGATTATCATTCATATTTAAAAACGAAACATATTGTTACAAATACGTAATATTGTTTCCTAGCCCGCACAGTCTTGTAGTACGGAAAAGGGATTTACAAGTATTTTTAATAAGTACTGAATGCATACCAGATCAATGATTCGATTTTGGCGATAAGTTAGGCAACTATTTGGTGTCGAAAATGAATGCTCTAGAAAACGTAGGATAGTATATCTACAACAACTTAAATAAAATGTAAATATTTTTAAAACAAATTAAAATTTAGTGTTCCATTTGAAAAATTATTTTATTTCGGGAATAATAAGACGAGTCCATTTTCGAAATTCTCACTTTAATCATGGAGTGATCACTCGACCTAGAGCTATTACTGAGTTTACATTTATTTGCTATACGTATCCACACGTATTGATATATGTACGAGATTAAGTTATGAGTGTTTGTTTACCTATGCCTCACTTTTTTCTTACTGTGCAAAGCATCATTTTCTAATATTCGACGTTCTGGTCTTCTCTAATTACACAGAGCGAAAATTTCCTTAATAATATATTCAATATTATTAGAAGCAGATAAATATTTGTTTTTAGGCACTATTATTTAGACACTATGTGAAGTATTTAGTGTAATGCTATCTGTGTTTTGTTCCTAAGATTTAAACCCTTTATCTGTACGAATGTAAGGAACACATAAACTACCAGGGTAGATACTAATTTGTCCAAATCGAATTTCCAGTTTTGAAGGATTTTACATTTTCTTTCGTTCAAAGTTAATCATTATTAGTTATAATCTGAATAAATTGTTTCGTTTTCATTTAAAGTATTTGTGAATCAATTTATGAAAATTTAAGGAATAAAATGTTGTCAAACGATTGTTTAAACTTTAACAATTCATAATGGTCGTTTACCATAATCTAGCCCCCCCAAAAATGTTTTTGTAATTAATTTATTCTCACATTTTATAAATATGGAATTACAATTAAGAAGGATTTAATATTTTTTTATTTTATAACTATATAAAAAGCAAATTAATTTCATTTTCTATTTCTGTCGCATAGAATAATTAAATTTTTTTATGATTCATGAAAAATTAGAAAACAAAGCATATAAAATTTTCTATGTAATTGTATTTATTACAAATGACCAAATGATTTATAATGGATAAACCTATTAGGCAAAGATTGAAAGGCAATTGCAATAATATCGCAAAAAAATCATATTGGAATGTTAATTACATATTTTTGGAAATGTATTTATTTTATATTAAATTAAAAATCTCTTTCCAACTTTATGTATAAATACAAAATATGGTATTTTTTGCATATCCTTTTACTATAGTTAATTAGTGGGTTAATTATATGCTTTATTGCACTTTCCTGTAAATTTGTTATGTAGATTGTAAGATAGCATAAAATTTATATATTTGGCTAACGCAATTTTAAATTGCTTTGTCTTCATATTATCCGTCTTTGAGCTACAGTTGATTTTGTTCCGATATTTAGTATAAAAATATAGTAAAATAATACACCCAAATATTTTCCAACTAACTGTTAGGACTTTTAAAATAGACATACAATATTTAAAAAAAGAATTCTTCCGAAATTAAATACAGAGCGATTAAGAAGTAACAGAAGGTGTTCGGAGTATGCAGCGTGTTATTACAGAGCGGAATACAACAAAATTTGGTCATCTTACACTTTAACGTATGCGGTTTTGATTGGGCAAGAATAAAAAATAAATTCCAAAAATGATACCAGGGCTGCTCTTTGTGAATACTAGTGATTAAAATAGCAACGTGAAGGACCTATGATGAGCATTCACTTACGAAGAACGGTATAAATATTTGAAAAACTGGATTCTTGGTGTGCAACCAGGAATATTTCTGGTTATGGGGCTATTTAAAAGATTTAAAGGCGTTTGCATCAGGGACATGTTCCTGACATTACTACTTTAAAAGAACAAATAATGTTACATGTCAGCCAAAGAAATGCCGATATACTGCGAACCACCGACGAAACCCTCGTGTACCACAGGCAATTAATTTCTGGAACATCAGGCTTGTGGTCACTTTAAGTCCAATTTGCAAGTTGCTAAATAAGCATTTTTCACTGGTATTTGTGCAGTGCCAGGATTTCACCTATCGGCGTTTTTTGGTATTAATTTTTTTTCCTTGATAAATCAAAACCGCATACTTTAATGTTTGGTATACCGGCGGGCTGGAATAGGGGTAGCGTATTTTCCCTGAGATCTTGGAATCCCGGGTTCGAATCCTGGTTCGGGCATGGTTTTTATTCTGTGTTCTATCTGCGAATAGTCTGAATGTACCCCTCAGTAAAAAAGGGTTTTGCAAGCGAATGTGAAGCATGCAGTAGTTAAATCGTACTCTTGGTCTTCTTTGGTGCTACTGAAAAAACAAGAGACGCTAAATCAGGCTTAAATTGCTGACAACTATTGGACGACTGACTTGTAAAGTGCCATGGGTAACAACAACAGCATTTGTTATATTTTGCTAAATTGTGTTCACATTTTGAGGCCAAATTTTGTTATATTTCGTCCAGTACATAACAAGCGTTAGGACTCTGAATGCCACCTGTTATTGCCTGATAACCCTGTAGATCATATTAAGTATTTTAATCAGCATCAGGCAGTAAACATACGAAGTATCTACATAAACGGCAGTGAGTTTGGATTTTACTTCATTGTTATCACTTTGTAAGTTTCCCATTTAATATTTTTTAGATATTCAGTGTATAAAGACCTCAATCATGAAACGCTTCAAATTGCATTCTCGACATTCATTGCTGTTTTTTATTTGATACTAAGAAATCTGCTGCTGAAATTCATGAGACACTTTTAGAAACTTATGAAGATGGGGCTCCGTCAAATCCCAACTGTCGGTTTTGGTTTCAAGGATGTAAGAGTGGGGATTTCGATACTAATGACAAAGAATCGACAGAAAAAAAAATTAGGAGAAATTCAAAGACAATCAAATGCAAGACATATTAAACGAAAATAAAAAAGTTGTAGAAAATGATAGAAAATATTTTGATTGATATACATCGAATCAGTTTTTCTCAATAAATGCCTTTTAAAAGGGAAAAAAAAGGTTTAAAATACATACAAGCATTTAATTAAACATGGAGATTTAACAAAATGCCATATTTTTTGCGAACACAATACTTTATATATATTTCGTATGAGAGATTTAAAAGTTGTTTGCACATTCCTGAGGTTCAGAAGTAAAATATTTCATTTTGAATAAAACTTCACAAATATAAAAAAACACAATTTTTTGAATAAATAATCGCTTATACGTTAACTAATTTAAAATAATATTAAGTGCAAGATTTTGAAATTCAGTTTTTGGGAATAATAATAATATCTAAATTCTAAAGCTACAGAAAAACTTAAGAAAATATTAGCTCAAGATATTTATACACTGGTAAGTAAATATATGGTTAGAAAATACGTCAAAACAGTGTTTTCCTTTTGGTAAGATAATTATCATGAACAAACCTACTTCAATTTTCTTTTCTTTTCAAATTTTAGTTTATGATAATTGATGTAAGATTTATTTGTTTAGACGAAGATTAATTAAGACTTAAAAGAAAGCGGATCCGACAAAGCAAATGAAGTTACTCATAAAAAATAATGTTTATTTTTCTTTTCTTTATTAAAAAGCAAAAATACATCATAATTAATGTCTTCTCGGATGACAATGATTGATCTTTCAATGTATTTTTTTAGACGTTGAATTTAAAATAAAAAACGCTATTTCAAAGTAGTACACAGAAAAAATAATTTTCTTACTAACGAGAGTCTTGTTTTGGGAATTATTACAAAAATGCTGTTTTGTCCGTTGTCAGCCTTTTTTTAGAAATATTCTTTCTTAAATTTAAATTAATAAAATATGATGCATGGAACAATATTTGGATTTGTTTTTATACATAATGGAATATTTGTTTTTGGTAAATGATATTCAAGAGGAAGAATGTTTTTCTCTTAAATAAAAATCGAAAAACTAATTTAAATTATTATTGTAGACCGCATTTATCAAATTTAATTCTTGCAGGAAATTGTGAATTATTGTGATTTTATTTCATGTTTGAAAGCTATTATTATCTTCGTTTTAAATAGATAATTCTATGGTTTGAAGAATGGTATGTATTAAAGTTGGCTGTATTAAAGTTGTTTTATGAGGAGCATGACACTTTAAAATCATGAGTATCTAAAGCAAATAATATCTATACGATACAGGACTTATTTCGCTGTACGGCTTAGATCTGTGAACCAGAGGATTCAAAACAGAAATAAATTTTACCTAAAATTCTACTTCATAGAGATCTGGTAAGATTTAAATATGATATGAATTAAATCTCCAACTGCTTAAAAGCTGTGGATGTTTCAACAGGCAGTATTGAAATATCCTCATCACCTGACTCAGTCCATCTTAAAATATTCCACAATTTTTTCAAAATTAACTGAAACTTCTTGATTCATTACCAGCGAAAAGACTTCAGACGCAGAAAGATTCAGCAAGAAAACCTAGAGGAAAGTAGATCTTAACGGTACTGCCACTTGATACTACATCCCGTATATGAAACTGAAACTCAGTCACCAGGAGCAGAGGAGTGTTCCCGTAACATGTAATATTAAGAGATTTTGAAATTTGCTAGTGGTAACTAAGGTTAGGTCACAGTTCTCTTGAATAAAATTAGTCGGATATTAATTAAACATTCCAAATTAATACAAAAAATACATTTAATTAAATAATCCATTTTAATAATCTAAAATACTTTTAATTAAACAAGCCATCTTAAAAATAAAAATAATCATAATTATATATGTATGTATGCCTGTTACATATCTGCTATTAAACGAATAGTTTATTTTCTAGAAAACTTGGCTGATTTATTCTTTAAAAGAACACTTTCAACTTCTCAAAGTGCAAAAATTAATTTAATATATAATTTATTACACATTAATTAAAATTTTTACCTTTCATGCAGTGGATACGGAGTTAGAGGTCTTACAAGAAATATTTTTACTATATTACCAAATTTTACTTTTTCGATTGATGTAAATTCCTTTCTGAAATTTGTTTTCTTTAGGTGCTATGGATTCTTTCAAGATTTAAAGCAGACGATTTTGAAAAACGGCACCAGTAATGTTATGATCTTTTTTAAAATTAATTTTTGAAATTTCTGTTGCACATCTTAGAAATAAAAAACAATTAGTTTGAAGTAGTTATTTAAAGATGTCTTAAAAAAGTGAAACTCAAAATCTGTTGTACTTGCATTTTTGAATTGATTACAAATACTCAGGTACATATAAGTTTAGGAAGTAATAATTTTTTATAACTTTTTATGCTAAGTGAAAAGCTATATAGATATTATATAAACTATAAAAAATATTTATAATAAAAATATGACACATGAAAATGTTTTAATCTTGAACAGTGCTGGGCATACCAATTGGCTCTATATCTATACTTATAATAAAGCTCAATGTGTGTGTGTGTGTTGGCGCTCTACAGGCCAGACCTTTGGACCTACAGCTACCAAATTTGGTACATGTATACCTTGGAGGTCCGGAATGTGCACCTTGGAACCCGTTTTTCAAATTTTTAATTAGAATTAGAATTAATTAAAATTTAAGAGAAATTTCGACGTTTTTCCGCTATAACTTCCGAAAATATGATCGCATAAACATGATTTTTACATCAATTTAAAGATTAAAAAAATTAGCTTTCTAATGGTATCAATGTTTTAATGTATGACTTAAGCTTCTATTTTTAATGAATTTTTAAAGAAATATTTTAACCATGTTTTTTTAGCTCGTGACTAGATAAAATAAAAGAATGGCGGAAGTTCAAAAAAAAATTATCATCGTAAAATAAATCTACAGAAATGCAACTTTCAGCACGTGACTGGATAAAATAAAAGAAATATAAAATGTGATATTTTCTTAAAAAAATAAATGCAAATCAAAGGTTTATACAATCGTTTGCAATATCTATATCATTAACTTAATAAATCTTCTTTATTTACTCTAAACCTGATGGAATTTAGACAGGATATGCATTGAATTCCCAACTTAATGGCATATTTATGTAATCGTTTGCAATATCTGTATCATTAATTAAATACTTTTTTTCCTTCTTTAGTCTTCATTGCATTTTGTGATGGGTGAAAATTCGTTTTTAGGGGGTAGTTGCTACCCAAGAAATAGCTATGTGCCATTGTTGGCCTTTCAAGTAATGATCTTTTTCTCAGAAAATTGTATCTAATTTTTACGATTTCATTTGAAAATTTACAAAAAGTTTGTCATTCCATATGCATTTTCAAGATTTAATACTAAATCGAAAAAAAAGAAATTTTGATGGAATTGATTATTTCAAAGACCCTATTATTGAAAATTAATTATATATCAACGCTACTAGAATTACTAATAAGAGAATTATTATCGTGGATGCCTTTAAACTACATGATTACTTACACATTTTTTTGAAGATTAATAAAAAAAAGTAGCGTTCCATATGAGTATGAATTAATTACATTAACTTTTTTCATATTCCGTATACTCTTATCATTATTGTTGTTGTTGTTGTTTCTGATCCCAGGTGTTATAGCTCCGATGTACCACCTCCATGAAACCTCTAAAAAATCCAAAACAATAGGGGATTACATAAAGTCACAAAAATAGTACAACGTAAACATTTAAGAATAAGTTGGGGGAGGCTTCATCAACTTTAAACCAAGGGTATTCAGCAAAGATCCTCCGTCCGTGATGGAAGGTGTCTACTCAAAAAAAGAGAAAGAGTCACTTACTGTTTTCTGAGATATCAAGAAGGTGACACCAACTGAGACTCTTACCAACGTACCAAGGGCGAACAGGTTTGACTCTCCAAATCGAATCCATCTTTTTGATAGAGAGATTTCAAAATAAGTTAGTGTTGCATCACCATGAAATATATCAGCTGAGGCTACCTTAGCTAAGTTTTCCGCTATCTCATTACCATTAAATTCAACATGTGAGGGGACTCGTTGAAAGTATATAGAGTGTTCTGCGGAAAGACAGGCAATAAGGTCTAAAATATTCATACTAATCTTGCCCTCCACTTTTGTACAATAAGAAAGGTGCTGTATAGAAATCCGATTGTCCGTTAAAATCCAAATGTCCACGAAGACAATTTAAGCAGCCAGTTGATATATTGAAGTTTCTTACAGATTTCAATAAGTTCGGACCTGAATACAGAGAATTTTTCAGGATTTCTAACCTAAACATCAGTACTCCGTCAGGAGTCTCAATGTGCAAGTCACCATTTCTTTTACTGTAATCTGTATACATTTTCAGAGACATAGATGAAATACTATGAATTTTTATTATCATTATTACATAAAAAATATAATTTATGCCTTTTATTGTTTTCAATCAGAAAATATATTAACTTTTTTAATGTAATGGAATAACTGTTTGCACATGAAACAAATATCTGTTTTATTTTTAAACAGCAGAGTTTGAATCCCAATTTTATATATTAGCAGTTGTCAAGTACAAACTTCTATTCAGCTATAATTTTTAAGATGTGTGCTAAATAGAATGGTTAGAACTAATGTAATTTATATGACAATGCAAATGACCTTATATTATATATTTATTGGGAAGAAAAAAAAGTTTCTGCTGAATCTTGTCATGTATTATCATATCATATGATTGTAATCATGTTATCATGTGAATCACGTTATTATATAATCACTAATCCCTAATTTTGTCAAAAAGTATTGTATCCTATTTACTGATGAAAATGAAAACAAAAATTACCACCTTTTTCATATTTGTTTTATAATTTTATGCATTTTTACACATATTTTTCTTTTTTAATTGGACTTTGGCATAGAGCATTTATAGAGTATTTTTTCTAAGAAGACGAAGTTTATTGCAGAGATCATAGATTATTTGAAAAATAATCTATAACAAACCTTTTTATATTTATAGGACAAAAGAAGTTGGTGCTATTCAATTGTAATACATTCTGGGTTTTAACATCTTATGCTTTCTTTAACAATATCTCCCTAAGATAAATTCCGTTACCTTCTTGAAGCTGTGGGTAAGGCGAAGACTTAAACATTTCAAAAAGAAAAGTATTCAAAACTAAATCCTATTAGTTGATTGAAAAATTCAGAATTCTGATGGTAGAAGATTCAGAAAGCAGCATCAGGAAAATTTCATATTCACGTACTACTTTTTTTTAAAAATAGCAAATACTAGGAAGTAGACTTTTCTTCACGCATTCCTTCCTTCCATATTGGTTTAATCCAAAGAAATTTAAAGTGAAAGAACATCATGCAAGCCCACACACTGCGATAAGGAAGCAGCAATCCATGTTGACATGAAAAGTGCTGAATTCGCCGAGCATTCCAAATCCGGTCCCTTAAAAAAGAAACGACAACGACCAAATCCTCTTTCTCCGTTTCTTGCCAAGGATGATATTCAGGACTCTATCCCCAATAAAAAATATTCTTTTCTATGTATTGGAAAGAAATTTGATACATCGGCACAATTTAAAACACTACTCGAACGAAAAATTATTTCTCCTTCTTCGGAGAGTGGGTGTGTGCAGATTTGGAAACTTTGTCCACGGAAGTTTTGTTTGGAAAGAAGAAGACGTTAAAAGTTTTATGGCTGGCTTTTCAAAGAAGACATTCGAGCGGCATATGTGACGACTTTGTGAGAATTATGAATTATTTGATATGTAAAACGTGCTGTCTCAGATTTAGTAAGTCTTTTCATGACAAAGGAATGAGAATGGTAAGAAGCTGTATTTTTTCGTTCACGGTTTCCAGCAAAATCATTCTGCACATGAATATATGAATACTTTTGGAATAAAATATATTAAATAAGGCTTTATGTTCTCTGTATGAAATCGGTGTTTCAAATCTAATAGAGAGACAACTAAACAAGCGAAATTTTAATATTAAAATGTGATTTAAAAACATATTAATAGTTATAATTTATGTATATCAAGTTGTGCATAAGAAATTTAACTGAAAGTAATACTCATATTCCCAATGAATTATGTGCAAGGTGCAGTAATATTGAGTGCGAGTTTGCGATGCTAGCAAAGGATACTTTCTGCAAATTCTTAATTTTCATTTGTGTGCCTCGTTTGAGAAGCCTACTTTAATTTTTTATTCAAAGGTAATTACTATATATAATTACCTGTAATGAAAAAAATTAAAGTAATTATGGTACGGTAACAGTATATAGTAATTACCTTTAATAATATATATAATTATTATAGTATTTTTCAATTAAAAAAGAGTAAATTCTATTTGATAGAATAATTTTTTAACATGATTAAAGATATAATGATCCACTTAATATGAGAGCTTTGTAAAAAAATTTATTTGAAATTTCTTAATTCTTCTCATAGATTTCTAATTGTATCAATTCAAATACTTTGATATATGAGATTTGTATATTCTTGATCGTAAACTGTAGTATCTACAGATAAATATTTTAATGTATTGGTGTATTTAAAAACTAAAAGTCAAGATTCTGAAACTCCTGAGAAATCACGTTATTCGGAAATATTAAAATGGTCCATCAGTTTCCAAATTTTTATAACGAAATGGAAGAAAAATAATTCATATAAAAATGGGATTTATCTTTTTAAACCTAAAATAGAAAGTTATGTACATAAACATTTATATAGTTATAAATTTATATTATTATTTACACAGTTATGATTAAGAAATTACTCAACAATACTTTTACTAATCTGATAGCAATTGAGATTGCCATTTCAGTCAAGTTTGTATATATCAGCAGTGCGACAGCTTTTTGCTAAGGATTTTAACACTTAAAGAGCAGTTTCCATAAAAGGCTGGATAAAGATAAAAGTAGAAAAAGAATTATTTTAATTATTAATTAAATAAGTTAATGGACATATATTATTTTCCTCTTTTCCACTGAAATTGTATTCTGAATTAAAATTGATTCAATTACGTTATGATACAATTAAAATATCTCTAAAATTTAATTTTGGCTTAAAAGTTTTAGGTAAATTTATTCTTAGCAAAAGTTTCATATTGAGCTAAAAATTCTATAGGTACAAACCTAAAAAATTAAAATTATTGAAAAAAATATGTAAGAAATCATGAGATTTTATAAAGTTTTTTTAGAAGTAACTTTAATGTTAAATCATCTTCAAATGTTTCCATAATTCTCTGCAAATTGGTAAAAGTATAGTATCGCACTCAATACAATAATTAGTAGCATATAA
>JAPMOQ010015914.1:1449526-1474705 GCA_026543055.1 Argiope trifasciata | reverse complement strand
CTCGCTGGTGTTTGCCATTCAGCTGTCGATCGTTTCGCTGAAACGGACGCTTTTGGATAGACAGGGAACGATTTCGAAAGGGTTTTATATTAGCTTTCGGTATTACGGAAAGCTTTCTTGCTCTTTTTTTTCTTGCCGTTTCTTCCTTCGGCTAATCAAAAGTTAGGATGCTCGATGTTGTTGCCGTATAACTCTTGTTCTTTTAAAAAAGTATGAAAAGTAAAAAGTAGGTTTTTCTTTAGACATTGTGTCTTTCAGTTTTCCTTTTATTTTTCTTTTGTGTCTAGATGTGCGTGAGTGAATGGTAATGCATGAGAGGAGTTGTTTTGTAGTTTTTGAAGAATGCCGGTGCATGTAGATTATGGTATGTTATGGTTTAGAAAGTATTTATTTCAGATATCCAAAAAATTTATGGGTTTGATTTAGTTTGGAATTCTGACAGAGCTGCATTGGTAATAAAATTATAAATACAGAAAATTTACATTCTTTTCCTTATATATATATATATATATATATATATATAAAGAAACCAACTAGGTCGAACCGAAATTAAAACTCAATTCGGAATTAAACGATAAAATTTCATAAAAGGAAAGGCAAATGAAATAGAAACTAGTCAAACTAATATAATTAAAAAATTATGTAAGCGAAACAAAACCGACAATAATTACGGAAACGAAACTAAAAATTAAGTACATATAAGCAGTACATTAAGTACATATAAAGTGGTAAAAATTAAAAAATATATTCTTGTAAAGTATAAGCAAACATACTTTGACAGATTTATTAAGATTATTGAAACAAACTGTATAAAAGATAAGGGCATCAATGAAAAGTTTATACTTTTTAGTGACAAATTAGATGCAGTGCAAAATTAGTTTCTATGACAAACTATGTATTAAGATTAATAAGGAAAGACATTAATAATTTTATTAATTTTTAAATAAAAAAATGCAATAACAAATTCTTTTCTTATGCTTTCTTAGTTTACATAGTTCGTAAGCTTTATAAAACAAGAAGTAACTACGTGTCAAATTTAATAGTTCTAGATCCAAACATATCTTCTGAATCATTTATCTCGTCAAGTTGAGATTTATTAGATGTTATGCCAGTCTATAAGCATAATTGTGAGAAAATTATTTGTCTCCCTTTTTTCCTAGTTTAACTTCAGAAAAATCGCTTATAGCTAATATGCTATCTAATGCTAATACTTAATATCTTATTTGCAATTATCGTATTGATAAATTTTCGTGAAACGGAATGATTTCGAGATTTTAAGCATAATGTATAGTTCAAGTATAAATATTATTTAATGTAACATATCATTATGTTACATTCTATACATAATCATGTATAATTTCGTAGAATTATCTTTGAAAGGTAAGTTAGTGTCGTAAGTTACCATAATTGCATGTTTGTTCAAAGTACACTTTGAATAATTATATAAATACAGAATTATACACACTATTTTGTTATATGCTTGCTTGTTTAACTATAGATTTAGTTTAAAGGAAAACTCAATTCACTTTGTAAATGAGTGTTTGAATATATGAATACATGAGAGATTTGGATTAAAGCTATTCAAAGAGAAATATTTTAATTCGCTATGATATTTCGTTTACTACTATATCAAACTTGTTTAAATAACTATTTGATACAAATATATATTTTGATTTTGCACAACAATATGTAGATGTTTAATTGGTGTCTACATGATTTTTTAAATGATTATAATATATATAAATTATCTGAAGTTCAAAGGCTAATGAAGTCTAAATAAGGATAATTAAACTTTATACAAATTATGAAAAATAATCTGTCGGTTGTTTTTTCTAATGGTACTTGCCATTGACTAACCCGCAGACGAAGTCAGCGATTTTACGCCTAGAAAGCGTCCCTTGTTTTTCAGTAGCGCCATATAGGACCAAGAGTTCGTCTTAGCTACTCATGCGTCACAACCTTTTCAACGGTGTGGATTTCATTCATGCACTCCTAGATCGTAATTTAGACATAAATCGATCCAGAGAACGATTATTCTGAACCAAAATGTCACCTGACCCATTGCAGTCAGTTATTCCGTGGTATTTATAATGCTGTTATTTTTACGATGATCTGTTTCATTAAGATATCTTATGAGTTTTTTTCCCTGATAGATACATAAATAGTTGATAGACATATATCAGAGTACGTTGTATTTATCTGAGTGAATTTCGAATCAAAATTTTTCAGACTGATAAAAACTTAATCTAGATGACTAATAATTATTATTAGTATTATAATTAATCAATGTTTTAGATTTTTCCCCCTTCTAATAAATAGTAATGAAACCTATTTAAAGGCAAGTGAAATCTATTGAAGCATTTCGAAAGAAAAAAAAATATATTTCTTCTGAAGCAGAATACTGACAGCTTTTCTGCTGTAGAGGAAAATGTTTTTTTTTCTCTTTTTTATGAAAAATACTCCTACCATCTATCAGTTACGGTCTTTTGTTTTCTACTTCAGCAGTGAATCCGTAAAACAGTTTTATCCATGAACATCCACCTTAAGATTGAAAAACTACTTCTACAGATTTTTATTCTATTTACTTCTCTGTTACTTCTGAGTTGGAATTCCATGAATTTTATTTAAATTAACTGGAATTTATTGAGATTATAAAAATTGATATGCAAAAATATCTAAATAAATAACTGTATCCTTATAAGAATTTAGAGATTTTTAAAAAGTATTTGGAATGTTTACATTTGATACATGATCATATCAAATACGGAAATTCTTGGAAAGAGCTCTTTGTATAGAAACTTCAACATACATCTTCAATATTTATATGCACAAAACACATAATCCCAAAATTTTCAACAATTTTGTTTTGATGATGATAACAATTCTACATAGTTAAGATATAATTAAACTAAAAAAATTATTTAATAAAAGACTCAAATTTGAGCTATTTTGTGAAGTAATGTATCTTATACTGGTCAAAGATATATTCCTTTCTAATGCATTTTTATTTTTCATTCGGCTTTCTATGGTTTCAATTGAGATGTGATATTTTTTCATACATAGATATATAAAGGCAAATTTGCCTAAAAGTGTGAAAAGCAACACGGAATATTAAGTTAAAATCTTATTTCAAGTAAGGATGGGGATTTGCAGAATATAAACTAAGAATAATATATGAATCACCAGCGTGAATTTCTTGTTTAAACAATTTGGTGTCTTCCAAGAACTACTATAGAAATATGAGCCGAAGTACTATAGAAGTATGGAATATCTTAATTCTTATTTAATTTATGTTTATTCATTTTTTTACTTAATTCAGTGAAATTTTAAGCTCTATTTCAATTGAATTAAGTAAGCAAAATTATCATAATTTTTGTTCGATTTTCAACTTTTTTATTTAATACTCACAAAAAAAGTATATTCCCCACTGAATACCATAATTTGTAGAAAAAATTATTGTATACTGGTGTTGGTTTTACTGTATATTTTTTCTGACGTTTTATTTATATTTCTGTATATGGGAATGACTATATTATTTGATTTATCTTATTTCTAACTGATAAAGCCAATATTTTTTCAGACAATGAAACTTTTAAAATTAATTTTAAATATTTTTTTTATATATCTTAACGGAAAATGGAAAGTTTTGCAATTTAATTCTTAAAACTAACACAGAATTTTTCGAGTTAAGTAGTAAATCAAACAATGAATTTTTTAATTAATTAATTTGAATTAAATATAAATTTAAAATTAAATTCCGTACTTCTTACTTTTTATACATTTCGTTCACTTGTTTGGGTATATTTGTCAGAACAGGAAAAGTCTGGCAATTTAAGGCTTAAGAGATTGTCTTCATCAATAATGCTTTAAGAATATCAAAGACTTTACATTAATACACTGCTTTAAAAGCGCCAATAGGGGCGAAGCTAAACTCGAAGTGTTCCTTCGATAATTTATGGCGAGTAAACAGATCTAAATGAGTTATGAACCTCAGAAAGATCAACCCTGTGTTGCTTTGATGCGGGAATGCATGATGTATCTATTGCTCATACGATTTTAATTGCATTCGAATCGCGTTCTGGCTCTGTATCTATGGAGGGAAAATCCGTTATAACATCGAAATTCATGGAACGTCGGCAACCGTTCCGTGTAGCCCCAGATTTTGAATAATGAATGACACGCCTCTCCGGTGTTAGTGAAGTAAGTCAGGCAAGGGAATATCTTTAGGACAATGAATCAAAACTATAGAATTGAATTTTGATTTTTTAAAAAAATTCATGAGTTAACATAAAAGTAATTTTTAGAAATAATCACAATTTGAACGTGAAATTTTACTATTCAAAATTTATCTTTTAATATAATACATAATAAAAGTAAAAAAGAAATGTAGAAAGCAGACTTAGTAAGTTAAAAGTCGAAAAATGTTTTACTTATCAGAAATGCAGTTGAATAAAATTTTATAAGAGTCTCAATGGCGTATAAATTTAATGTAAATTAAAGTTTCCATCTCAATAACTACAAATCCCAGTTTGTTTTGTCCAATTCATAACAAATCAAATATTTTTCATTCTTATAACATTTATAATTTCTTTATTCATATTTTGTCGTATTATTCTACTTCAATATTATTATATTATGGCTCACCTATGCATTTAGCCTCATGTTAAGGATTTAGAAGCAGCTCTAATAGTTGCTGAATGTGTACTGTGTTAATGATACCCTGCCTTGGGGACAAATATGCAACCATTCAGCAACTTGAAGAGGAATTTTTTAAGGAAAATGAAGGACCCTGAATATTCAATAATCACGGTGATAGCTTCTTTAAGACTCAAGTTTCAATGTTTGTTCTATGACATTCGATATCTTGTGACGGCAGCTATAAAAAGCGAATTAGTCAATAGACGAGGCGATTGAAATGAGCTTAAGTACAGTCCTTTTAGATTTATTTTTATTTTATGCTATTGCGGTTGTTTAATAGCGATTTTGTGCTCGGTTATTACTGACTTTTTAACTTTATGCATTTCTTCTATGATTTGCTATTGCATATTAAAATTTTGTGACTGAAGGAAATCGGAATTTTCTTTATCGATTACCAAGTGCGTGGAACTTTTTTAATGTAGAGTCCAATAATGCATGTTTAAATTTTCTGTAAAAATATATTATAAAAATCAGAATTATGATTATTATGGTATTTTGTATTAGGTTTTTATCAAATTTATTACCAGGTAGAGTGTCTCATTAATTTTTATTAAAAAAATGAATTAAACAATAAGTATGCTTCGATTATTTTATCTAAAATATTTGACTTAAAATCAAATATTTAAATTAATTTTCCGCATTGATTGCATTTTTTATATTGATTTATAAAAATTACAGTGAAAAAGTATATGGATTAATGTTAAACAAAATATTAAGCGTGTAATTACTATTGTGAGTTTATAATTTATTTTGTTCTTGTAAGAAGAAAATAAATGAAACAAGAAATTTCTGTGGAAATAAATTCTAAATATCTTTTAATATATATTTAAAACTTAATATCTATAAAATTTGTTTATTGAAAATTAGTAAGCGACAAGGCTTAAATAAATTCAAATTAAAAAAAAATTCATTTATCTTTTTTATTTCTTTTTTCACAATCTTTTTACTTTGAAAAGCAACTGAGAGAAGTAATGCAATTGTAACTGGCATTAAATGTCCTGGAAAGCTCGAGTAAATAATGTTACTTATGGCACTTTACAATTCCGCTGACGGACTACCCGTGATTTAAGCTGAGCGTGTAATGACCAGGGTCCGATTAAAGCAAGGGCAATCGCGGCTCACGACCCCCCACATCTGATGGGGCTCCCAAATCGAAAAATAATATAGAGAAGTCCTATGCACAGTTCTTCATTCTGAAGTAGTAAAGCAAAGGGGGGGGGTCCAAAGACGTTTTTGCCTAGGACCCCATTTAAGATAAGTCGGGTCCTGGCAGTATCCTCTCAGGACAAAACCTTGAGCATTCGATGGCGAAGTCTGACTGCTAGCTCAGAGTAACATCATGCTCATGTACATTCATTTGCACAACTCCTTTTTACACAACTCACAGATTGTACATAGGTTAGTGAACAGTCACGCTCGAACCAGGATTCGAACTTGGGAAGCCCACGGTGAAGACGCGCTACTCCTGGGCCAGATCACCGGCTAGAGTAAGCAATAATTTTTAAAAAGCTTTATGAATACATAAGTAAAGTTATACTCTTTTGACAAAAAGTTATTTCTAAATATTTGTATAGATTTTTTTCTACTGATTTTTATTTTTATTTTCATTTATTTCTTGTGAATATGCAATTCAAGAATTTTTCAAATGTTGAAAAGGATAAAAAAATTACACATTAGCTATATATAGTAGCAATTATAAAAGATAAGAACATTTTAACATTAATTATATAGTACAGGAAATATTAATAACAATTAAAGCACATGCGGATCATATGCACAAAAATCATTATGAAAGAATGTAGGAAACTAGAAGAACAATTTTAAAATTATGGTATAACTAAAAATATTCTCATTTTCTACTACACAAGTTTGATAAATTATTGAAGTAAGTTTTTTATTTGCTTAAGTAATTTTGTGATGATGATGTCGTGTTCGTGTTTCCGCGGAAAGGGGGTGCAGTAGCTTCTGAGGGTAAAGACACCTGAGCACCCAGAGGGCAGAAGTCTGACTTCTAGCTCAAATGAAGATGACACACTCATTCGCTTGCACAACCCCTTTTCACACGCCTCACAGACAGATCGTAGAGTAACAACCATGTCCGAACCGGGACTCGAACCCGGGACGCCCAGATCACGGGGAAGACACGCTACCCCTGTGCCAGGACGCCGGCAAGTAATTATGTAAAACCTATATATATATATGTGCAATGATATTTAAATTCATCAATAAATATTTTACAAGAACTGTTTTACATTAATTATTCTGCTGGTTTACTCGAAGTTTATTGTCGTTCATACACCAGTTATAATTTGATTTATGATTGGGTGGCAATTTAAAACTTTTAAGGATGAATAGTTTTCAAAATTTCAGTAATTGATTTTTGTCATCTTGTATTATAATCATATGACTTTAATCGCCTTGATGAAATTGTCGTTAATCTTAATTATGAGAGTATCGTGGTAATCCACTGTATATTAATGAATTAATTTTCCCTTAAAATTCAGGCACAAGTATATAAGTTCCATAAACTACATTTATATTAAAAAAATAAAAGGAATGAAAAAGTTTCTCTTTCCTATGTAACAATGTTTAAAAAAAGTTTAACATTGAACAGAAAAAAAAGAACCATTTCGAAACTTTTTGCAACCCAGCATCTATTTCGCAAACTATTTCAAAATCCCTTTTCTTCAAAGTCTGGCTTTATTCCCAAAATTTCTGGAACCTCATAGACAGAAATTTGTTACAAAAGACTTACTCCACTTTTCACCTGAGGCGTTCATTTAAGTATTCCAGTTTTGTGTGTTATACGATTTGGAGTCGTTTAGCTGCGAATGGCCGAGGAACAATATCCCTCGAGGTCAATAGAGCTTTTGTCAGACCTCATACGATTAACGAGGATATTAACGCTCTTTAAGAGAGCACTTTGGTGCAACTTTAACTACGCGAGGACGTGAGTTGCTTACGTTTCGGTTCCGATTACCATTATTACGCATGCTGTTCCGATGGCTGTGCTCCACTTCCACATAAATGATTGTTGCACTCGCAGGTAGAGGCATTGGGAATTAAGAAGGGAACATTGTGGCTAGTTTAATAACATCTACATATTTAATGGTGTAAATATGTATCAAAAGTGTAATGAACTTGCAACTGATAGATGCATAATTAATACATCTGCTGTTATAAAAGTTTTGTGAAATCGAGATTTCAAAATGAAAAAAAAAGTTCATTTTATAAATATAGTTTTAAATTAATATTATGAAATCCAATTACATTTTGATACAATATTAATATCTATTAAAATAATTCAATCTATTATTTAAGTATTCCGTTACTCCAATTATCAACTATAGTTTTTTTGTGATTTCATTATTTTCTTGTATTTAGAAAAAAAAAAAGAATTACAAAGACGGGGACTGAAAATAACAGGCTCTCAGTATTTCGTATAATAAAAAATATCAAAAATTGGAAAATTTGTTTGGGAAATTATTAAATACTTTTAAATATTTGATCGATGAAATTTTTTCATCTGAATTAGAAATGTAAGTTATTAGCAGCCATTTTTGTGCTGGGAATTTATTTAGATGTGGATCATTATATATCTCTATATTAACTTGATGCTTATTACATTCGTGATCTGTCAAAAATAATAATAAACCATCGTTGTGATCTGATACTTGGAGAGTTGATTTTGATCACGATTAAATTTTAATATGATGAAATTATTCGTTAGAGATAATTTATGTGTTGAGCAAATAATATCAAATCAATATGAGGATAACATAAGTTCTGAAAATCCTTTGATATTTTCAGTGATCGATTCAACATGGAATATATCTCAAAAATTATTTTGTTAACATGTGCTGATAATTTGATGAAGATTTTTTCTCATTAAATGCACATCAAGCAATCTAGCAATCTAATTAGTTCATGAAACATATAATTCATTTAAGAAGTAATTTTATTTATTGATTTTCATCTTTCGAGATCAAGATTTGTCACCAATTTGAAGTGCAGATAAAATTCTAAATGACCAAATTCTATGTTATTTCTTCTCTAATTAGCCGATTATTCTGCAACCTTCAACCACATTTTTATATTAACAGTTCATTCTTTATTTTCACTATTACTTGCTTCTCAATCATTTGTGACAATTGGCATCTATGACTTGTTAAATAGGAAGAATTATCACAAAAGCTCTTGAAGGGACGTAAATGATTACTGATATTGAAAATACTTGAATAGGACCGCTTTTGTAGTATTCTGTGAGTTCCCGAAAAATGCAATTTGAATTTCACATGAACAGATATACGAAATTCGAATAATTTTATTTTAAAGGAGGCTCAATTTTTAACAATTGAGTTACTGGCAGATAAGTAATACATAATAACACATCAATAGTAAAATAACAGATAACACATTAATAGTATAATATAACTGAATGCCAAAATCGGTAGAAGTAAGAAATGAAGAATAAATAAATTGTTGTTAATAATTTATTATGTATTTAAAACTGCGTATCATAAGGAAACTGTAATATATTGACCCTGGCAAGTAAACAGAGTTGTATTTACCAGTAATCAGAACAGACAATTTTATGGATATACTAATGTAAAGTAGATTTTTAAGTGATATATGTGATGAATAAAAGATTTGGATTCTATATTAAGATAGAAATAATTTTAAAAACCTCAAACCGATTTTATTGGATTTTCTTTATAATTTTAATTAGTAATTTAGAAGATTTTGTATTCAATTTCTAAATGCAACTATTAAGTGGAAGTCACTTTATATAAAAGTAATGTAGCTGATAGTAGGTAAAAAAATTATTATTTATCAGATGAATATTATAAAAGATATATCTATTGCTTTGTAAATTATAAATCGAGATTGGTTGCTCATTTCCTCCATAATTAATAATTGTGGTTGTTTATGAATAATAAAAATAGTTAATTAATTGCCAAATTAATCAAGGCACAAACGAAATGTCTTAGCCTTTTACGAAGCTGCACGTGGAAACAGAATTTTAGAAGTTTATAATGTTTTCGTGTTCATCTTATTGTACAGAAACAAAAACAGAGTTCTATATATATAAATATATTTTGAGCAAAGTTTATTAATTCTTGAACCATTCTAAACAAAATCAACAAAATAACATTTCTCGAAGCAACGTTTTCAAAAGTAAGAATTATTGCTATAAAAACTAGAATATCCCGAGTGCAAATCAAAGGACGAAATTTTCCTTTCTTTTTTTATCCTTCAAAATAAATAGATTTTCTCTTCTTCTCTTTTGTAGAGCAATACAAAATTGAAATATGGGATGAAGAGAGCACATCTAATCTTTTAGCTATTATTCGTTTTCTTAGCTATACTCTCATGAATATTTCATGACCACTGAAAAATCTTGATTCGCTCTTTGCTTATTTTTTTGGAGCGGAGTCCTTTTTCTTTTGTATACTGAATGATCTACTAAAATAGAAATAGTAGAAATTGAAGTGAAATGAAGTAAACATAGCATGGTATTTTATTTACTTGAAAAGCTCTTCTTATGCCAAAGTGTCCTAATTTTTACTCACTTTCCTTATAGAAAAGAGATAGGTTACTATAAAGACAAGAATTTAAATGAAATGAAAATTCTAGACGAATAATATCCAATGATAGTATTTTGTTCTTTGTTTGGAATATTACTTTGTTGTTTCGTAATGTTGTTTTTGGGCTTATATCTTAATTATTACAATGCAATAATTCAAAGGCGCTTTTAGACTTTCCTATTTCATATCATATTGCCAATTCATATTTATTTTTTCTGACAAAAAGAAAATTTTCAAAACAAATTTCTTTGTAATCACACTAAGGCAGAGGTGTCCAAACTTTTCGCGGCACGGGCCGGATCGAAATTAGATCCATGTTATACGAGCCACATGTATATACAAATTGAAAAATATCATTATGAGTAAAGTAGCATTAAATACTATTAATACTATTTTATTGTAACTTGAAAATACAAAATACTAAACAAACAAAGAATAATTATATAATTATTTTATATAAATTGAAATATTTTCATGTAACTTCTAAGGCGAATGATGAAACTTTTTTTTGTTGTTGTTGTTGAAGAATGTCTTTATAGTTGGGATCAAAAATTGTTACACCAATCATAAGCAATGACTGCAAATGATCATCAGATAAATTTGCTCTATATTTTGATTTGAGATACTTCATTCGAGAAAAAGTTTGTTCGCACTCGTAAGTAGTCCCAAACATTGAAATGAATTTACGAGCAAATTTCTTCAAATTTGGAAACGCTTTTGCATCCAAATATTTATAAAAATCCATTAATTTCTATTTGAAGCTGGCTTGAAATTTCAGCAACGTTGCAATCAAATGGATTTTGGAACAGCCGAATTTCTTATGAATTCATGTCCAAATCAGAAAATCGCTTTTGAAATTTTTCTTTTAAATCGGCGATGATCTTTACTGCAAATGCAATTGGAAATTGTTTTTCAGTTTTTTTTTATTAAATTCGTCGTAGCACGGACCTTCGCGGGCCGGATAAAATCACTTGGCAGGCCGGGTTTGGCCCGCGGGCCGTAGTTTGGACACCTCTGCACTAAGGGATCTCCTTGTCAAAGATTAAAACCCTCTAATGAAGATGAAAAAGAAGAAAGTGACTTTCACGAAATATTTTATAATTGATAAGTATCATTATGCTTGTTATTGAAGGACGTCCAGCAGTCTCGTAAAATTTGGAGCATATTAGAAAATTTTTGAATGACGCAGTTATTTCTTTGTTCGAGTACCGTTTCGGCTGAAGATCTTTCTATAATATCAGATATTACACGCTCAAGATGTATGTTCATTACCTTAGAATTCCTCAATTGTTGCATACTTTACGTAAACATTATACAAAAGCAACATAAACTGACATATGCTAAAATAAGGCTCTGCCAATGAAAAAAATTTAGCTTATCTGTTTAGTGTTTCCGATCATAGTTTGCTATGTGGTCTTGACCTACTTTTGTGTTTACGTATTTCCTGTTATCTTCTACAAGGAATTTCGAATCATACTAATGATTTGAAAAGTATATAATTTTCAATGAACTGACGAGAAATTTGGAAATAACATTCAAGTATTAGTGAAGTAAATTCATATTCATCAGTAATCTGCTTTACAAAAGTATAAAGAAGTAAAATGAACTCTTTTCTTATGCTATTCTACATAAAAATGTTTTATGAAATGATGTAATAATTAGTTTGTCCAAATTTCATACGGTAAATTCATAATCATCTGCAATCTGCTTTACAAAAGTATTAAGATGTATAAGGAAATCTTTTCTTATGCAATTCTGCATAAAAATGTTTTATAAAAGGATGTAATAATTAATTTTGTCCAAATGTCATAGGAAGAAATGCACCCTCTATTAGCATCTTTAAAATCCTTTAAACATATGTACAAAATTGAGTTTTCTAAAATAAATTTTATTATTCATTAGAAGTGACACCATAGCGGCACATGATAGCATCTCACTCGTGACTTCTAATTAAAAACAGTCAACATAAATCAAAAGACAATTCGGATCAAAGGATAAATTTATTCAAAGAACAATCTTCAAGATTTCAAAGCTATCTCAAATATTCCCTCCTCGAATCCAAAAGAAATTAACTCCTGTTGCAAAATTTCCGCCTTGAAATGCGTCAATAAATTCATAGGAACAAAGAGACTCGTTACTTCTTCGCAAAAATAAGTAATGCTTTGTTTGAAACTTCTCAAATAAGTAATTACAAAGTAACGGCAAATGTCTTGCTTTTCGATGCATTGCTCATATCTGGCGGACGCGTTTTGAAATCACTCTTCTGGAAGAAGAAAGCGTTGAAGTGTTGTTGCCCTAAGTTGAGTGTAGTCAGAATGTCACGAGGTCTTCGGATTCAAAGAGAGAATTTAATTACTAATCAATTACGAAGCTTGAGGCAACAAAGCAGGTGACGCGCTCAATAAGTTGTTCCTTCAGGAGATGGTGATAAAACGAGAGGAAGAGTGGTTTTAAGAGAATTTGTTTGTTTCGTGTAAATCTTGATAGTTTGCAGAAGTTCGATTTTTATTTTTCTGCTTGTCATCAATATTTAAAGAAAATTTAAATTTCCAAGAATCTTGTGATTAATCATTCTTGGGGGTAGTGGGAATTTAGTTTATATAGCTTGCACTTTCGCAATTGAGAAAATTTCAGGTTTACCTTTGAGGCCATGGTGACCTAGTGATGGCTTGAAGTTTATAAAAAGTAGATTACTTAGTCAATATTAGCTGATATATAAGTTTTTGTATATTTATTTTTTAAGCTTCCTTCCTATACACCATATTTTTACGATAAAACTAATAAGAATTTCTTTTAAGGAGAAGAGTGAATATGAAATGTAATTGACTATCTTATCTTAGTTTATTGTGATAAGATCACTGAACAATACAAGACTTTTTAAAATTTCTTTCATTAAAAAATATTTGATTACTTGATTCCAAGCTTATATATTTAAATTTCAAAATATTTCTCTTAAAACTAATACAAAATATTCTCTATAAAATTGGAATCAATAAAATTTAAAGCATTAAAATTATGAAACAGTTGCATCCACGCTTCAAAACGTTTACTAGAATAGAAAGAAAAGATAGTGGAGTAATTAATGTATTTGCAAATAAAGGCGATCTAAAATGTCCGATTATGATTAGCTTAAGGTTAGATTATTTTATTATATTTTGAAATTTAAAACATATTATTTTCAAATTACATAGCACTGATAATATAAGCACAGAAATTGAGAAAAAAGTATAATAAAATGTACCCGATAGAATTTAAAAAAATAATTTAAAGCATTGAAAAAAATTGTACTGAAACGAAAGTGATATCATTGGAAATATAATTAATTAATGTTAGTTTTAATGATCTGCAAAAATGATATACGTGCAACAAAATGCACCAAAATTGAAAAAGAAATCCCTTTTATTGAATGAGAAAAAATTAGTTTAAATAAAAAAACTTGTTAAATTTTTATTATTTAAATTCATACTAAAACTGAAGTTAAAAATTAAAAGATTCTTATGAGTGAGTAGATATTATTTATAACGTAGAAACATGTGATATTTGATAGTTCACGGTCTAGCGACTATCTTGCAGACAATTTCGAATTATTATTTTTTTTTTACATTTTTCAGTTTGTAAAAACTATATTAATTTATATACCCTATAATGCTAAATAAAATAAGGTAACCTATTCGTTTTTACTTTTATTAAATGGAATTGTATCCTTGACAATTATATCATACGCAATTTAAAATATTTTTCTCAATAACTTTCAGGTTTAAATTAAATGTGACTAATAGTTCACATTTATTTAAAAATAGTATCTGTTAATTTTAAACAAATATTTTCAATACGCTGACGAAAATGATTACGTAATATAGCTATAACCGTTCTTTATATTTTTTATCATAATATTATCATTATAACATACTATCTTTTATTTGTACTAGTTTTTGTTGCAGAGATATATTATTTAATGGCTAGTGATTCAGCCGTTTAACATTAGAGTAACTGAAGTGAAATTGGTGGCAAATAAATATCATCCAAGTTGGGATCCGACCAAAAGAAAAAGTTTAATTTAAACGCAGTTTATTAAGATAAAATAAAAAGTAATACATGATGAACTATTTACAAATATAACGGAAAACTTATAAATACATAGGACAGATTACAAAATCTGAAACCATCACCGACATTAAAAACATAATGATACGTATTTATATTATGTCTTAATTCTTTTATATAGGGTTAAATAAATGCCAGATACGATACCGATAAATAACTATATGTTTAATGTCAAGTGAAGAGATTTTCTTTAGATAAAGACGCACAATAGGAGGTTCAAAATGCATTAGTACAAGAGACAAAAGAATTTTAAATTTAGAATCTTAATGTCGATATCTCCTATTAGTTTTATTAATATAAGTTATATATGATTTATTGCAGTAGAAAACTTATATTTATGTATGCTGTTTTGCAAAGATAAAAATCATCTAACTTTCACACGTACACAAAGGAAAAATAATATTGAATCATAAAATTAATCAATTATTCTCATTTTCAGAGTCTCTGGCAAATAAATAATGGATAAAGACTTTCTTGTTGAACTATGCTAGTTAAAAAATAATAGGGAATAATTAAAATTATATATATATATATACATACATGTGCATTTCATTGAGTCTGATAAATTTATATTTTCATTTCGAGATTATATATTTCAATAAATCTAATAAATATCTATTTCCTCTTCCAAACGATAAAATAAAATAAAATTAATCGTATGAAAAACAAATAAACAAAAAATATTCATAAACTGAGAACTTGGAACTATGAGATTGAAGAATGTATCAAATTTAAAATATAAGTTTCTGAAATGAATATGTATTGAGAAGCTTTATTTGTCATCCAAAGAGAATGAGTTCTAATATAAAATAAGGAGTTGTAACATTCTTCCATACTTCCACACTCTAGATATTACTCATATGAAATAATCCTTTTGTTTTAGGAAACTAACAAGTTGCTTCTCTGAACAAATGCAGCTTTTCCAAGGATACATTGTTCTAAAGAATACCATTTTTGTATAAGAAGAAAGAGTTTCAAATCCATGCCCTTAAGATTTTGAAATATTGTCGTTCAGTGTAACAAATTTGTGCTATTTTCATTCCTTTCGTATTACTGATGGACTTTTGAATAATGACAAGCTTCTTTTGTTTTAATTAGAGATATTCTAGAATGAGTATTTTGGAATAGTTATGGATAATGAAGACACTCCTTAAATTAAGAGTAACTAGCTAAAATAATATTTTAAAGACATTTTGGAAACATGAAATTATTATTGTGTTTGAATAAAATGGAGGAAAATAATACCATCAGAGCAAAGAATACAAGTTTATTTCGATGAAATATAAAGCATTGGCTGAGTTACGCTACGCTTAAGATATGAAACTGAAAGTGTCAAATGATAAAAAAGATTTTGGATGAAGTATGCTATTTTATAATATTATATTTTTATGTTAATGAGGTAGAAATGTTTTTTTCTTTTTTAAAAAGTGAATTTCCTTCAGTTGAAATGTTCGCAATTTATTATGATAAGGTATTGCAAAATATTAAAAATATTGGATAGCATTTTACATTATTGTCCAAAAATTTTAATAGTATACAACATCTATCTGTCAAGGAGGTAGACATGTACATATTTTATAAAGATTTTTCTAATGTAATTAGGAAGTAATATAAGTATTGTGCAGCATTATATGTATTCTGTCAACATACGATTCTGTAGGACATTGAGAGATATTGTAAAAATTTTATATTTGTGATAATACAGAAATGATTTTATCATTTTTTATGAAAAAATCTTGCATTTTTTTTGACAAGCTGTAGCTTTAATAGTGCTGTGCACCTTCTACATAGTTTCTTCTAAACTCTAACAAAGTCTCCTATTCTGAGAAATTTTCATTTTGAACCGATAAAAAATTATTAAAACTAATCATCATTTTTGATGTAGAAGTGAAAAATATGTAAAGATTTTGTCGCCAATTATTAATATTCAGCATATATTATATAATAGTCTACGGTAAGCGAACATTTGTTTGTCATACGATTTCATTATATTTGAAGAAATCTGTTAGTAATCTGTAATTTAATTTTGGGGTTAGGTGAATAGATATTTACATATTATAAACAATTTTGAAACATTTTATATTAAAAAGTCTCGTGGATCTTCAAACATTTTTAAAAATCTTCTTCTGATTATTTTCTTTAATAAATTGTTCTGTATTCATTCATATTATAGTTTTCCCCTCTACACATTTCTGAAATTCTTAAATGAAACGCAATCAGTTTATCTGAAACTAGAAATCTAGTTCAAAATTTAAAAGAAAGTGAAATATTTTTTATAGCAACAACAACAAAAAATCTTAAACGCCTCTAAATAGAAACGTTTATTTCTTCTTTCTACATTTATCTGGTAAAAATAGAAATGAAGTAATATATTTTTTCATCTATTCTAAAACCAATAAGCAGATTAAAAACTTTTCTATTCCACGTAAGAAAATAAATTTTTCGTCAGAAGTTTCGGATTACAGAGAAGAAAGGCTGCGTCATGTATTGGGAAAGACATCTAGTATAGTTTACTGGCAATCTTGTCCTTTATTGATGATCATTAAGAAGGATGAGTTATCCAAAAAGGGAAAAATGTAGTTTATGACCTAAGAAAGGATAATAAAATATCTTCTCGCAACAAAATACGGGTAATAGTTTTTATCTATTTTATAAGCGCGGACAATAAGGGTTGATAAAAATGTCATTTCTCAGCATCACGAGTTTTGGATTTGAAACAATATATATATATATATATTCGAATGCTTATGGGTTATTCAGCTGTTGGATAAAATAGCACAATTTCTTTAGTAGAATGTCAAGACATGAATTTCTGTTATCTTTCAATAATCTGTTTTTTAGTTGAATTTCAGTTTGCTTTTACGTTAGTTGAAAATATATCGCCAAACTATTATAGTGTTTATTTGAAGTTTAACATTAAAATTGCTTATAAGCGATCCAAAGCATATTTTTAAATTGAATGAAAATATCATATTGTATTTAGATAAAAAATGTCAGTTTGTAGACAAATCAGTGATCTGAGGCTCACACTTCTAGTATAATTAATATTTAGTATTTAAAGAGTGTTAAAGACGCGATAACTTTTAAAGATTGACATATTATCTCTAAATTGCGTCAGGCAACTTGCTTGCTGACAGAAATATCCAAAATTTTCTGCAACTCATACTATTTGTTCAAGAGCTATTTAATTTGCAATAGTTACTTTTTGATAGGGGATAGTCATAAACGAGGGCATTAAACATATTAGTAAGATTTTTAATAAAAAGTTAATAAAAAAAACTTTCATACTTTTCTTAATAACTTACAAGCATATTATTGCACAAAAACATTTTTTTATATCCTTATAAATGTAAAGATTTAAACATTTTAGTGATACCAATTTCCGTTTTCTATTTCATTAATTTTTAAAAATATTTTGAACTTATTTCAATTTTATTTCGTTATTATTCCTATGTAAAATTTTCTATGTTTGTATTTTTCATTTAAAAATATGTTAGCAACAGCAGGGATATTATTATGAGACTTAATTCCCTTCAAATTAAGAAAAGAGACAAAAAAAATGTTGACTGACGCCTTCACCATGTTTCTATAATATAATATTGCAGAAAAATCAATTTGCAGCTTTTATACCAATTAAATGTCAGTAAATATATTGATATCAGATAAAAATATTGCTTTTTAAAGATTCAAAAGTTAATTGTTTTTTAATGGCTATCTGTGTTGTACTGATCTTTGATTACTAACTGAAGGATTTTAAGCTGTATAAAATTTATTAAAAAATACTTTGTTATTAATAATCACATAAAAATTACTTTTTTTTTCGAGTTGCCATCATGTGAAACCCTAGAGCTGCTTTCAATTAACTAATGTATTCTTGACTTCATATAACCTTGGTTTTACCAGAAAACAAACGCCATCATTTTCCAATAGGTTTTGCCATTTTTTTGAGCCGATTACGGCTTTGCGATAAAGTATGATTTTGTTTCGGGTTATTGTGAAAAATCCAGTTTCCTCCTATAGTAACTAATAGTCAAAAGTTAATTAATCATTATCTAATCAATCGAATAATTTTGATTAATTTTTAATTCCATGTAAAAGGCCCCATTTTTCAAAACCTTTTAGGGAGATGTTTCATAATTCTAAATAATACTAATAAATTATGAAATATCCCAACTATTAAAAAGCAGAGCGTAATAAAAATACTTAAAATATATACTTTCATCAGTGTTCTTAAAAAGGAAGATCAAGTAATTGGGAGAGAAAACAGAGATTTGATACGTAGAGGGAGATATGAAATAATTCGGCAATTAAAATATCAAGAAAAATTAATAATGAAATTCATAAAACTCAAATGAAATATGTAATATAATCAATGAAAAATGGAATATATAATGAATATAATTTAAACCCTTATTTACTAATTATATCTATTCAGGATTTTACAATTTTAATTTATTTTGTTCCCCAGATACTTAATAAAAAATATAACTTCGAACATTTATGTAAAGATTAAAAATGTGTCTATGCATTGAAGAATTATTAATAACTCATTCAATGCATTTCTGAAACATTCAGAATCGAAATGATTATAATTTCTAATTACTAAACTTAACTTAAAAAATAATCTGTTATGAAAACTTACAAAATAATTATATTCATTTCACCATTAATTATAATTACTTTACTACGGCATGATTTCTCGATAATTGTGAACGATTGCTTTTCAAAATGAGTGATGCCGGAGTAGCGATTGAATCCTTAAAGTGCACGCATTGTTGAATCGTCTGTGCAAAGTTCGTTGAAGTGAACAGCGCTGGAGGCCATGCAATTCTATCACGCAATTATATCCGATTACGTGCTCTACAGGGCGAGTTGTGAAATGTGTTATGGCAGCAGCAATTACTGCATACCATTTTGCTAATCTAGTACATTTCGAGACGGGCATCTCTCGAATTGAAAGCGGACATTCGCAGGAAAGCAACCACCGAAAACTGCCTGTCTTTAATCTTGGGAATAATTTAAATGTGCCATATGTTGAAGATTTGTGAAATGAGAGAGCAAAAAAAAAAAAAATGATTATAAATTCCGTTATAATTTTATTACTAATAAAGATAGATTTTAAATGATAAATATAAATTGATGAAAATGTTTAAATTAAGAAATAAATGGTAAAACAAATTCATGGGCGGAAGCTGACTCAAGTTTCAAAAAAATTATGTAGAAATGTACAAAAAGCGCGGATTACATCGATGGTATTTCGATGTACTGACAGTATGGGTGTACATCCAAATAACCACATAATTTGCATTTAAAAGTATTGAAACTCTCTTGTTTGTTGAATTATCATACTGCATTTTATAGATGAACTTAGCTGTCTAGCAGAAAATCAGAATACTTATACTGGTTGGCATGATATCATTATAGCATTAAAAAAATAAAGAAAAATCATCTGGTTAAAATTAGAGAGCTTTATAGTGCTTCTATAAGGCCAATAACCATGAAAATGCATGATTTATATTACTGATATTTTTTAAATCTTAGTTTTCTAAATTATTTCCGGTAAACAGAGCAAAACGCCAGTAAAAATAATGTATTTCATGCATGAAAAATAACCTATAATATTTGTTTTTCAATATAGGTACACAATTTCTTGTCGATATAAAAAAATTATAAGCAAATTTTATATCTTGTCTCTTGATATATTTAATATATTAAATGATATACATTGATTAATACCTTTAACATCTTTTTTAGATGCAGTTGAAAGTATTACTTTTTCTTCATTGAAGGCTTTTTAAGGGGCAAATCGATTTCCATATAATACCTTCATCATTTATTTGAATTAGTGTAATAAAATGAATTTAAATATCCATCATGTTTTATATTAGTACAATACACCAACCTGCTATATAAAATCCCGTTTCCTTTTCATAGATTCATGAATTCATGCTCATATTATTATACAAAATGATTGTTCAATATCATAATATAAGATTACGAATGGAAAGCGTTGTATTCTGAGTCTTTAGTAATTGGTAAATCTTTATAAACCCATCTTATTGAATCCTTTCCTAACGAGTTTTTAAATTGTAATACTTTATCTAATCCTAGATATATTTAAGCAATAGATGGATCAGAGACTCATTAAAGATGCTATGAATTCTTCTGTCGCACAAAATGAGCTTGGGTACATCCTTTAGGAAAGAAGTTAGATTTCGTTCGTTTAAATGGAAGCGGTGTTCTTTCGCCAAGAGCTTTAAGAAAGGAGACTTTCTGAGTTTGATTTTTGTTCTAGATAAAAACCTCAAGCTGTTACTTGAATAGAAGCAAACAACATCCACTAAACTCATATTAATGGGTTAAGAGGAAGGATTACTGGAGAAAATAGATCTTAACTCCTTCTTCCACTTTATGTTCATCAATCATGCTATACCTTGAACTACATTGTCTTAATTCTTGTATTGGTGGGCTTATATGATTTCTATCATTCACAAAAATTATTATAAAAGATCTCCTCCCCAATTTTATTATTATAGAAAAATCAAAATCCATCCAGGGGGCACAGGAAAATTCTAATAAGCACGATAACGATCAAAAACGCTTTCATGTTACCCTCCTCATTTAAATATAGGGTGACAAAGCATAGATGAAGGGTAGGCAAAACAATATTTGCTCTAAACAGCACTGTATATTATTATTAAATATTCGCGAAATCGGAAAGTGTTCAAATGACTCTCAGGAGGCTGATATTCCCAAGATAGTTCAAATACTCACTTGCGATTAACTGAATTACTACCGACTCTCTCTTGTCAAAACGCCTCAACATTTTATAATTACTATAACAGGCACCATATATTCTCAAACAAATAGTGGAATTCAAGTCCTAAAGAAGCTATCGCCAAAATTCCCGAATATTCTGAATCCTTCACTTTTATCCCTAAAGCTATGCAACGGACAACAAGTAGGCATTCTGGCTTAGCGGTAACGTGTTTTCCTAGTGTTCTGGGCGTAACGGGCTCAAGTTCCGGTTCGGGGGCAGGGCTGTTATTCTGTGTTCTACCTGTGAGTAGTTTGAGTGTGCCACCTCTGGTAAAAAGGAGTTGTGCAAGCGAGTGTGAAACACGGAGTAGCTAAGTCGCACTCTTGGCCCAAGTTGGGGCTACTGAAAAACAAGGGTCGCCAATTTAGGTTTCAAATCGCTGACAGCGATCAGAGGGCTTGTCAGTGACAAATGCCATTGGAAACAACACAACAACACGGACAGCAAATTTGTCGACAAGGTCCTTGCGATTGACTAGGCGTCCATTAAGTATCCATAAAAGTTATATACGCAGGAAAGCAATAGTATACATTCGAAATAATACGTTTTCCTCTAATTTGGGGCAAAGAATATTTTTATTACAATATTTTATTTTTTTTTATTTAATATTAAAAATTATTTGTTCAGAATTTTGATTTCCTTCTTTTGCTACGTCCTACCTTGCCTAAAAATATAGACATTCCACAATTTCAGAAACTCTGATACAGTAAACAATGTGAATTGAAAAACTTAGAATAGAAATAAAATAATAAATACCGATAATTAACTACTACTACTTATGCCATACTGATTACTAATTCTTAACCAAAAATTTATATCTAATAATTCTTTTTTTTACTAGTGATTTTTGTAAAATTCTGCATACTCTATTATATATAAACTCTTTTTTTTCTTTATTTCACAATAATATTTCTCAAAGGTTTTTCAACTTAAAAAAAACTGGATGCAATTCGAATTTAACCAGCTAAAACCATTTTTGGATGCAAAATGAAATTTCAGAATATTTCAACTCCAGGCATAAATTTATTTTCCTTTTTTCGTTAATATAATGCATAAACACTTAATAAATAATAATGAAACACAGAATATCTCAAGTTTTGAAAGCCCATTAAAAACAACTTTGTAGCAAAACGCCTCTGCTGAATGGGGATGCTTAAAAAGGTAATTAAGTGAGGTGACAAAACCTTTGCTGATGCTTGAAACATGACATTAGAGCATGTTGCTTTATTATTTATCTCAAAACTGTTGCAATTTGTTTGAAATTGTTATACTCAAAGCGACATTTTAAAAAGTTATGTTTATTTCAATATTTAGAGACATAATGAAATAAAAGAAAGTGAACTTCGCTATGAAATGTTATTAATTTCTATACATTAGAAAAATGTTGAAATTAAAACATCAAAGAGTTTTCAGATTTAAGGGAAAAATAATCAAGATAAGTTATGACTGATAATTTTAAAACTGCTATAAAATCAATTAAAATTCTGGAAGAATCTAAAGAATATTGCTTCTTCAAATGAAAAGCATGAAACGAGATTGAAATATTTTTACAATAACAAAATAAAATTATCTGCAGTCTACAAAAATAACGTCTTTAATAAGTTCTCATGCGGAAATTTATTAAAAATCTTAAGAACAAAATAAACATTTTTCAATTAAATTCAAAGATTTTTTTATTAATAATATTTTTACATATAACGATAAATGAATAGCTAAAAGTTTATATTCAATGGATGCCCAAATATTTACAAGTTTTTAAATTGTAAATCAATTTGTAAAAAGATGACAAATGTAATAAAATTATATAATAGAATCAAAAAGATATTTTAATCTAATTTAGCTTTATATTATTAAAAACATACGAATGTCAGTTTTGATTTTTGAGTTATTCGCTTACGACATTATTTCAACATATAATTAGAACTTTAATATAAATTCTAGCACAATATTTATGTTTCCGGGGCATGATTTAGAAAATTAAAATTTTACAAAATCTATTATCTATTTTACAATTTAAATTATGTAATTTTGAAAGGTGGCAAAAAAAGAGAAAATTAAAAGCGAATTGAAAGCTTATCATTGCATTTGAAATTTACACCTGTTATTGTTAATCAAGAAAATAATACGGAAAAAAAAGAATAGCTGATTTTCTGATTTATATAATTAAATTACTAAAAATATTTACATTATTAAAAGTAACAGTACTGAAAGGAAGAAAATGTATCTCAACCAGACAAAGAAAATAATACACTATTCATATTTGAATAAGTATATAATTATCTTTTGACAAATTATTCCAAGTCAATAGGAAAACTTTCAATTATTCATTAATGGCCTGAGGTGAAATAAGGGTTTTATTTGCTCGCATTAATGGAAACTTTGATTTCAGTGTAATTTCATTTTAAAAAGGAAATTTAATAATCATTATTGTTATTTGCAAGAGGAGTTAATATTTGTTGCAATTTTTTAAATTTAATGTACTACTGTTCTAAGATTAGGAAGCTTGGTTTCTATTGACTATCAAAACTCTCATGTTGATACAAAGTTTTATTAATACCGTGAAAATGAAAAAAAAAAATCAAATATATTTTCTCATTTCGATAATTATTTTACATTTTCTAATGGATAGTCATTCTAGAAATTCAAGAAAAAAAAATGTTTGAAAAAACAACATTTAATTTGAGGCATTGAATTTTTTTGTTGTTTGAATTTTCTAAACTTGTAATTAACGAAATTAGAATAGAAACTTATAACACATTCAAAAGTTTTGGTTCAATTGATTAGTAGAAATTATTAGGTTCAAAATTAAACACTAAGCGAGTTTTACCTAAAAAATCTTTTTTTAAAAATAAAATATAAGAATTTATTAGAATTGAAATTCAGAGATTCTGTGGATACCAGGTTTGAAAATTAATAATGAGTTGCTCCATTTTGAAGCTTTGAATTGTTTGAATATTTTGGTACTAGCCGCCTTTGGCAACCAGCTGGTTCGCCATGAGTAAAGCGTTCTAAAATGTTCAATTAAATCACATATTCATTAGCTTTGAAGTAATTCCGGGCATTGATTGATCTGAAATTAGTATTTTCTTTAAGATGATGGACGGAAAGTTCTAAAAGTACACCTTTCCCTAATAATATTCTTTAATTTTATAAATCAGTCAGTTTTAACCATCGGTTATGCTTCCAAAATATTAAAAAAAATTTCGATGATGTTGCCAAGATATTAAGTATGTTTTTTTAAAGAAAGCGAGAAAGGGAAAAAAAGTATTAAATTAATGATACAGATATTGCAAACGATTACATAAATATGCCATTAAGTCGGGATTTCAATGCATATCCTGTCAAAATTCAATCAAGTTTACCGTAAATAAAGAAGATTTATTGAGTTAATGATATAGATATTGCAAACGATTGTAGAAACCTTTGCTGTGCATTTATTTTTCAAAGAAAATATCACATTTTATATTTCTTTTATTTTATCCAGTCACGTGCTGAAAGTTTCATTTCTGTAGATTTATTTTGCGATGATAATTTTTTTTATTTGAACTTCCGGCATTCTTTTATTTTATCCAGTCACGTGATAAAAACATGGTTAAAATATTTCTTTAAAAATTCATAAAGAATAGAAGTTTACATTATAAATTAAAAACACTGATACCATTAGAAAGCTAATTTTTTTATCTTTAAATTGATATAAAAATCATGTTTGTGCAATAATATTTTCGGAAGTTATAGCGGAAAAACGTCGAAATTTCGCTTAAATTTTAATTTATTCAAATTCTAATTAAAAATTCGAAAAAAGGGCTCCGAGGTGCACATTCCGGTCCTCCAAGGTATACATGTACCAAATTTGGTAGCTGTAGGTCCAACGGTCTGGCCTGTAGAGCGCCAACACACACACACACACACACACACACACACACACACACACACACACACACACACACACACACACACACACAAAGAAAA
>JAPMOQ010015914.1:1418724-1440561 GCA_026543055.1 Argiope trifasciata | reverse complement strand
GAATTCCTTGAAAAGACGTTCCTTGAAAAGAAGGAAAGAAGAACAGAGATATGATATGAAAAAATATGAGGAAACAAATTTTTAACTATTCGAAATACATTAATATGCACATTAACTACAAAAATGAAAAATACTGTTTTTTTTTGTGGATAATTCTACATTTTAATGAAAGAAAAAAACAATACACATATTACTTAGTGAAGTGATTATTTAATTATTAAAGTTATATACATGTTTGACAAGTTCATAACTATTAGATATGTAAGCAAAATTTATAGCTTTTTTTCATATGCTGAGTTACGAATTGCTTTTTTTATCCAAAAGTGTTTTCAGCATCTTTTAAAAAGAAATACCAAAACAAAATTCTATTCCAAAAAGTTTAAATATTATGATATCAATTATTGGAGACGTAAAATATTTTTTTAAAGGAATAAAGTATCGCTTCCGCGGTTGAAAGCTTTGAAATGAAATCTATAACAACAAAATATAAAGACAAATGCAAATAAAAACTGTTTTAAATTTCACATGAAGTAAATATCAGTATCATACACATTTGATGGCATTATTAATATTATTGAAAGTGGTATTAGAAATAGAAGAAAGTAATTTAGAATGATTTTCAATATTTATTTTAAAGCTGATTTATTTTGATGGCGTCCCCCCAAAAGTGCACCTCAAAATAAGGATGAGATACTTACGGTATGGTGATTGGATCTCGCCACCCTGGAGGCGAGATCCAATCACCACATAAATAAGAGGGAGGATCTGGCTCCTCCCCTTGATGACGTGACGTACTTCCTTCAGGAAGGGTTGTACTCTGGACGGTGATGACCCTTAGGATTCAACCACCGTTTCCACCAATATTGCTGTTGCATTCAGTTTTCTTTATCCGCGTACCCTCCGATTAGTTGGAGAGTCAGTCATACGATTTATTTTGACAAGGTTCAATACATTTTTAATAGCAATAGTGTGTTTTATATGTTATTCCTATTTTAAATTAAAGTGTCAAGCAATTATTATTTTGGATAATCGAATAATTCATTAATAATTAAAACATTACCCAATAAATAGCTGATTAAAATGCTATATTTCACATTGGCTTCTTTTATAAAAATCGTTTGTGATAACATTGCAACAACACAATATTTACTATTCATGCATTAGAAATTCCATGTTATTTTAGCCTTTTATGCTCATTTACTTAAATATTTTTCACATTAAAGATGTCAATAGAAGCATAAAAAATTCAATCTGTAATTAAATGTCAATCGATGATATGCAATAAAAAAATTGAATCAAGTATTTAACCATTTAAGTTTACTGTGAAACATAAATATTAATGTATATAAATAATAAAATCGCAACAAATAACTGAAGGCAACAAAAGTGCGATATAAAACTCTTTATTTACATCATTAATGATGGTGGAAAACATTTTCATCAAATAATTTATTCAGGGCATTAGAGACATTTGGAATCAGTAATACAATTAAAGAGTTAGTGACAAACGACTTTGAAACTGAGAGGAATGCCATTAAGAAAATATTCGAACAAACGAATATACTTTCCTGCAAGAATTGATATAAATGAAGCAGGAACTAGAAATGAATTAGTTGCGAATACAGCTGTGATGTATTTCAGAGTTCTGATCAATGGAAAACTTGAAACGTAATTTAAGGTGATAGCTCACAAAATGGGGAAATGATAGTTAGGCATTCTTTCTCGTTAAAATTCGTGAAGAATTTATTTGCTTTCTACTGGAGGGTAATCCATGCTGACTAAAATGGAAAACTTTTTTAGTTCAGTTTCCAACAATAATGATTTGTTGCATTAAATAAAAGCTATGTATAGAGAGTTTCTAAATTATTGACAGACTCATTTTCTATGTTATAACATATAACAAAAAAGGGGCTGATTGATGTACAGGAAAGGTATAATTTTAAATATTTAAATGAAGGATTATATCGTAGCGGAAGGAATAAGATTAAAATAATTTTAATTCAACAATTATCATTAATATTTATTGTTTTTCGAGATAACCGTCTGTCATATATAGAAGAAACCATTTTGGAAAAAATGAGAATAATTTTAATTTCTAATTTTGTGATGCTGAATACTTGAATGATAATTCCTATACATTATTTGGGTAATCGAGTCATTTTTTTTCAAGCAATTTGTAATAAGTTTATTAACTTGCAAACTGGGTGTTATTTGAGGGGCATTATTGTTGAAATATTTATAATTCTATGCTAAATTTTTCAAAAATCATTTATTGAACATACATATTATTTTAAATTTCTTTGCTGAATTTATAGAATATCTAGTTTCGATATACTTTATGTTCTAAAAATTCTTGAAAGATGAAAATCAACTTTATATATTTTTGTTGCATATTTAAATATATTTGAAATGACAAATACAGCACATATAATTATTTCATAATAAAAATCTAAAGAATGAAATAAATTTTCTTAATTTTTTTTGTAAAAGGATGTGTTTAATAAGTTTTTACTATCAATTAATCTACTAATTTTTATAATTGAAATTTTCTTCCCATTAACACACTTTGTAATGAATTAAGTACACAACAATACAATATTTATTTTGAATAAAATAAATTTTGTACTGTTGTTCGCATAATAATATTGAAGTGAGCAATATTTATTTTGTGAATAAAATTTAAATCTCATTTATAACTTAATTGCATTGCCTTTAAAAATCGGCAGAAAGGGAAATTCACGTTGGAAATAATTATATTTATGCTTATTGTCGTGAATTATAAGTAACATCATAATTTTTATACAAGTGTATATTTTTGGTAAAAATGTAATTCAGTTTTGTAAAAATGTAAAAAATAAAAATTTTACTGTACATAAAAATTATTTCAGACAGCCTGTAATTAGATATAATTAGAGTTTTCTTTAGTTACATTTGGTTATATATATATTTACAGTTTTTTTCAGATGAAATTTCCTTTGTGCAGCTTATTTCACATTTTAATTAAGAATAAATTTGTAAGTGTTTGAAAGATTTTGTTTAGTATATAAATAAAAATGAATGTTTTTCTGTATGCCTCTTATGCGCTGCAGTACCGCTGAGCATAAGAGACATATGATGAGATTCTGATAAAACTTTGAATATATATTACTTGCACTTTGGAGATAGTTACAGACATGATAGAATTATCTAATATATGAAAAATATTTTCGCATCTATTTTCTCATGTGTTAACCAAGGATTGATGATGATGTTATGTCCGTGTTCCCACGGAAAGGGGGTGCAGTAGCTCCTGAGGGTAAATCCCCTGAGCACCCAGAGAGCAGAAGTCTGACTTCTAGCTCAAATGAAGGTGACACACACATTCGCTTGCACAACCCCTTTTTACAGGAGGGCGCATTCATACATCTCACAGATAGAACACAGAACAACCCTGCCCGAACCGGGACCCGAACTCGGGTAGGCCAGATGAAGGGGAAGACAAGCTACCCCTCAGTCAATTCGCCGGTTAACCAAGGATTATTGTCAAAATAATTCGCTAAGGAGACAAGATTTATTCAGTAAAGATTTTTCATCTAAACTATGAAATATTAATTAAAAATTTAATAAAATTTTAGCGTGTTTGCAGTATCTACAGGAAATATTAGAATACATACATTTTTGCATCATTTTAACAAAAAAAATTATTAATTCAACTATATTAGCAAATTTATAGTATAACTATATTTTCTGTGTTGAATCAATTTTAAAGATAATATTTTTTATCACATTTTCTAACATTAACCTTGAGAATTATCAACAAATATTAAACGAATCATGGGAGATACAAAAAATTGTTTCTTCTGTTACAATTATCAAAGAACACCAGGTATTACAATTCTGAAAGAATGCATTACTCTATTATATAAAAATGAATTGTTTTTTTTTCGCATTTTATGCATTGCCAAACTATTCAACCGATTTCTATGCAACTTGATTATCTCAATGCTAGCATCTGTGTGAAGATTAGACATGGAATAGTCATCATATATGTTTCATAAAAATGAATTTTTGTTTGTTCGTATCCTATGCGCTACTATACTGTTCAACCGATTGCGATGAAACTTGGTAAAAGCCAAAGCTTGAATTTTCATGAAGGTTATATTTTAAAATTTATAATTGACAAAAGTTAAAAAGCACATCCCATTGGAATTTATCACCCATATATCAACAAAATAAAATTATTATGATTTATGTAAGTCAATGTGAGGGTAATGAAATAAAAAATACCTTGTGAATGCGCTGAATTTTTTCTGCTCATTAATGAATAGTCTACACTGGATGCTATCATTCACTGTGCTCACTATTTTGTCTGCAGCACATCGCACATTTTATTTCGAGTTAATCTCACACATACAAAATAAAATTATTATTAATGCCGCTCAAGATAAGTTATTTATAATGGAAATTTTCCAGTGCATATATCAGTAATTTTGCTATTTATTAAGCGAATCTGCAAACGATATTTCGACAATACAAATGTGTATAGTGTTGATTACTTTAACAAATTATACGTTCCCAAACGTTCGTTACTTAATAGATCTAGTTGCACAACATCTGGAAATTAGCCAAGTCGAGTTTCATAAACAAACGAGGAACGACAAGAGAGCAATTAATTAGATTGTTTACAAATTGCAAATTCAAGTGTTCCACAGTCTCAAGATCAATATAGACAAAAACCTAAAAAAAACATTTACATGCTACCTGATAAAGAGTATCAGAATGAAAAAACTAACACGATTCAAGAAGGGTGACAACTGTCCTTAAAGGAACGTCTATCGAAGGTTTACTCACTCCACGCATTCCCATTATTCCTCCTCAACATTCCTATTGATTTCAAACGACTGCAGTTTCTCATTCGGCTTGTATTCTTGATGACCATAAACAATGCGCGAGGCCAATCGCTTTAAGTGGGCGGACTGAACCTAAAAATTCCATATTTTTCACATAACAAGTTATATGCTGTATGCTAAGAGTTAGACAGTCAAGAAATTCATTTGTTTCTGCTGAAGACGGGAAAACCACTGCCTATCCTTGAATAATAAATTAAAAAATAATTAACGATTTTTACACTTTTCTTTTATAAAGCAGATTCAATGAATGTATACATTTTAGATACGAAAATTTACGTTATTCTTTCTATCCTTCCTAATTAAAAAAACAGTTATTTTAAATTTCAAACGATATTTCCAAACTTATTTCTTTTGCAGCAGCAACGCGTCGGGTACCATAAAACGTAGCTACTTTTATATAAAAGAATATTTTACATTAAAAATAAATTTGAAGTCGAAAAGGAGATTTTTGTATATTTTATATAATAACATTATTCCAAATATTTTTTGCAGTGAAAGTGTTACAAAGGGCTTTTCTTACAGATAAGCCGGAGTTTTGAATTCTTTTCACTTATTTGAATTTTATACTATTCTTTATTGTAAAAATGATTCGAATGAAATATATCACAAACGTTTCTTAGCATTTGGAAAGTTGTAAATGCCCTTAATTTTTTTAAAGTTCTGTATATGCTTTCAACGCACCCCTGCTATTTCAAATGCTTTAAATGATCACATATTCTTTCAAAGAATTAAGATTCCGGCACGTATAAAATGTCTTCAAATTTCTTACAATAATCGGAACTCGAATTAAAGAATCATGTTAGGTTTCAAATTAGATCAGGAATGAAAGTTAATTTTTATAAAAATGTCAAATTTAGTTTACAATGCATTAGTTGCATTGCAGTTGTACTATAGTTATGTATGAATTCTAAATACAAATAATTGGATCGTGAGATCTGTTTCTTTAGTTTTTTGAAAATAAACAAATTAATATAAAAGTCTTGTGTATGACAATTTAAAGAGACCTTTAATTCCCAAAGTGCTTTTTAACAACTTAAGGATATTGCATCCTATTTTGAAACAATGCAAATAGCATTGTGGGATGGATCCAACAATTTTGTGCCTCAATCAGGTAAGAAGGACAGCACCTGAACTTGAATTCACTCCTTAAAAGCTCACACCACTGGAAAAAGCAATTGATCCAAGGTATAAGATTCAATGTTTACGGTGAAGTCCATATTTATGTCATATCTTTAGACAAATTCAATTTAAAAACCCTGGGCTCAAAATTGAGAACTGGCCACCAATTTATTAAGGTACATGTATACTCTGGAAGATTTCACTTTGAGAATCCTGGTTTTTCACAGTATGTCCTTAATATGCGTTTAAATTCAATTCAGAGAGGAAAAACCACACCACACTAATTTTTAATTAATTAATCAATATGTGAGGAGCTAATTAACGTATTTTTTGAAACATGATATCTTAAATTCTGCTTCAATCTAGTTATAAAAATATATAGTTAAAAAAAAATTCAACAACGATAAATAGAAAAAGCGAGATTTTTTCGGTAATTTTAACTTTCAGGTTATTAAAAATTTATTTCTGTAAATGTAACTTCGACTGAAGCACAAAACGCCCACTATTTCATACAGATTATTTAAATAATTGTATTTGGTTAATTATTGAAGAATTATGATTGTTTGAATAAAGCAACATAGGGGAAAAATATCATTCTTCATAAAAATTACTGGGATGAGTTTCAAAAACACCGGAACTTGAGTTTTTAGGGAAAGTACCACAAGAAAAAATCTTTAAAACTCGAGAGATATTCCGAATAATGACAACACATTGGTATCGTTTGAAAGCTAAAGAATCAGCAAACATTTTAAAGCAATAAAAATATTCCATATTTGAAACGATTTTTGAAGTTTTAAGTGTGTTTGTACACCTCAATACAATTATGGAAACACAACTGAGGAAACACACATGCCTTCATTTATACAACAATAAGCATATGAAAGAAAATGTTGATAATAGATTGGGAGACAGTTACAATCACAGGTTGATTCTTCCAACCCGCTGCCATGTGGCACAGTGAGCTGAATAATAACACCGCCGTGGCAGCACTGGCGGGAACTGAGGCTGAGTCTTAATTGCCATCAACAGTCACAATACAATCCCATCCAGGGTGGTGCCTACTGTCATTGACAGAGGGTAGCCGACACTGTTTTCCTTGTATTCCCCATCGCGTGGCGAGAACCAACCTCTATACTGAAAGTTTCTTCCTCTCATCAAGTAAAATGCTCACTTGTTTACTAATGTATTAAATCAATTATTTAACTGAAATGACAAATGTTTGAGCTGCTCTTAGATGATATTGAAGATTTTCATTATGTTACAGTTTTGCAGTACATTTTAAATTTGTTGTGATTGTTTTTATGCTTACTATGAAACTTCAATTTAAAGTATTTGACATTATTTCCTGATATTTCAATTTTGGACTTCAACACAATAGACGAAGTTTGAACCATCGTTTCGAAATTTTCGTACCTGATTCCTAAATAAACTGGAACTATGTCTGCCTCACGATATAAATTGTTAATATTTTGAATGAAATCTAAACACTCTTGAATAATTGCATTCAACCCTCAAGAAATCTGACTATTGTCGCAATTGTTGTCAACATATGAAAGGACTGAAGACTCTAAAATGCAGACAGAGACGCAGACTTCTCTGAAGGTATATAAATTATCCTCATAGTCTATCGTAAGTTTCGTCACCTCTTTTGTCAAACGCTACAGAACTGACCGCTCCTCCAACTTTCTGTGTTCCACTTTGTCAATTAATGACAATGCGCCACTTCTCAAAACTGTGGCAGTGTCCATAATTTGTCTCTTTCCAGCTCATCAGTATTCATGCGCAATGCTTAGGCCAATGATTCAGTTTTGTAATTAGCCACTATATTTCACGGCATTGTTTATGGCAGAGTCATGAATTGTTGGGTCAGTTTTGTCAGACCATTATCTCTCTGACAGTTAGATATATTTCGGTATGAATACATTTTATTTTAAAATAGAGATGCTTTTCACAATGTATCACTGAATCATTATGACAGTATTTCGAATATTGATTCCTTGTAAATTGGGAGTCTGACAACTGATCGTTAAAATAATGTATTCCATATGACATTGTAATGGAAGATACGTAAATTTTGGAAATATAGCATAAAGTCATTAAATGAAAGGGCAAAAAGTTTTATAAAACAATATCACTGGAAGAATTTTAACTAACATATGCTAATTACATATCAACATCAGGATTTAAATTTTAAGTTAAGACGTACAGTTTTATTTAAATTCCTTAATACATGCGAAATTTAACTGTCCGATGCTTCTAATAATAAAATAGCTCCGAAAGCAATACAAGTACTGTGACTAGTAACTAAGTGGTCATCACCGGCTCATACCCTGATTATTCTTATATTATAAACGAAAAAAAGTTGTTCTTAAGTTATAAACGGATAAAATTTAGAAATTGACAATTTACCCTTATTTTAAGATTTCAGATCCACTATCGCGAGCTGTTCTTAGATGTGTGATTTGCATTGCATAATTGAATGGCGACTGGTTACATGAAAGACTACTTTTGTCTACACCAGTGGGATTAGAATTTCTGTTGCATTGTACTAAGAAACCGATACCAAAGAATTAGGTTAATTCCGTAATTATTTATTGATGTTCTTTTATATTGCTCATTATTCATTCTTCACTCGTGTTTAAAAGTTTTTGATTTATAATTTGTAGTTGCAAGTATCCTGGCATAGGGATTGTGCATCTTTCCCGTGATTTCGGTGTTTCGAGTTCGGGTATGGTTTTTCGTCTTCTGTCTGTGAGGTGTGTGAATGTGCCCCTCTTCCCTGTAAAAAGAGATTGTGCAAGTGAATTTGACGCATGAAGTAGCTGAATCGTACTCTTGGCCTTAGTTGGTGCTATCAAAAAACACGAGAGGCTCAATCGGTTTAAATCAGCGGATTTGTAAAGTACCATAAGGCACAACATACACAATTTGAAATCATATTTGATAACTAATGTCAATTATTTAAACTCATTACTGGCATAAATGAGTCATAATCTGATTTTCTTGAGTCGTCAGTAAAAATGGTTGGCAGAAATTTCACTCTATGTAGCAACTAACAACCTTCTATTAAAATTCACAGTTAAAATTAAGCTCTATCCAAGTATTAAAAATAAAAAAGAAACTCCAAAATGTATATTTAAAAATAATAAACTCTAAAATTCATGATTAAATAAAATAAAATTAATCTCGTCCTTTCTTGTTTATTTTTTTTTTTTGGAAAAAGATTCAAGCAGACTCAAAAAATTGCAAACATATTTTATTATTGTCTTAAAAATATTAAATAAATACGATTTTATGCATAAAAAGAAGCTTATAACGTTTCGAAATGTTGTTTCTTTTTTTCTTTTTTCATATACAACAACCCCATTTGTCTGCTGAAAAACCAGAGACAAAAGAACTAAGAGAATTGTTTATTACTTGGGAATACTTCATTTGGTATTTTTGCTCGTAAAACATAATCATCAAAAGAGCTTTGTGCGAGGGAAGAATTTTTCATTTATTGTTTTCCTGCCAACTCTCTCGCAGATCCCTTCTTCGCTCTTCTTTGTGTTTGCAGTATATCACGTGACTCGGTGTGTATCCTTCATATTCCAATCTTGTTAGTCTTTTACCTCAAATGAACGATCGATCTTTTGCTGAGGTACGTTTGTGCCCCCGTTTGATAGATTTATTTTTGTTTTCGAGTGATAAATATGGCGAAGAATCTTTCTTTTCTTTGCCCAGTTTCTCAAAACTTTTGTTTCCTTTAGTTCTATTAGATTTCTCGGAACTTCTAATTGAGTTTATGATGTTGATCGCACATTTAGGGTCCTGACCAGCAGCTAACAGCACTTAACGTGGGCCGTTAAATTGAAATTTATGTGAGGGACGCACATTTTGATTCAATGGGTAGTTGTGAAGAATACGATAGTTGGATTTCTTTCTGTTCTTTGCTCTGTTGCCCTTTTCACCTTTAGAAGAGCTCTCTAGTTAAATTGATGAATAGGAGTCGTTTCGAATTTGATCTATTCGAAAATATCTAAAAGTTGACTTTTAAGAAATGTAAAAAATAAAACGATCGTTCATAAGAATTGCATTTCAGATAACATAAAATATGTATAAAAGGATTTTTTTGGACCTATTGATGGTTTCATTTTACTGTAAAAACATTATCATCCTCATCTAGCAATGATGAAGTATATTTTTTCGACTTAAGTGTTTATTTGTTGATTTTGCTTGGATTTGTTTAGGGTTTTCTGGCGCAAGAACCATGGTGTTGTCCACAGGCTCTAAACAATATAAAACTTTATTAAATTATTATAAAATAAAATTAAAATTATTATAAGTTTAAAACAGCCTCATAGAGAATAGGAGAAGAAGCTAAAATATAATCAAGATTTAGATAAATGGATAATTTTTAAAAATGGCAAGTATTTGACATGAGGTTTCATATAAAGCAAGAAAGATAACAGTGTGTAAGAGTTCTGATAAAACTGTGAATGCTAGACATTGAAATTTGGGCAATCTATCAGTATATGTGGATAGACTATTGACAATGATATCTCGAACGAAAGAAAGAATTAGACTATTTAAAATAATTTCTAAGTCTTTTTACTTGTATAATCAATTTTTAGTTTTTATTTAAGCTGAATCACTTTTGTTAGCAGAAAAAAAACTCATTTTCATGTATGTTGTTTAAATTTCCCATATTTAATAAAGAACAACAGAGCTTATGCTTTAGTTAAAATCATTATATGTATAGGTAATCATTAATCTATAAACAGTGTAGAACTGACTGTACACATCATAAAATTATAATTCTCATTTTGGAAATCACTGCCGTAAGCATTGTAAAAATTCTTATACTTATTGCTCATTGTACACATCGTTGAGCTTATTATAACAAACATTACAGAATTCATTGCAATACACTTTTCAAAATTGTTGTTTATAATTATTGTCCATCTCCTTTCCCCACTTGATGTTGAAACAACCATAAGACAGTTTGTATACTTTACTTTTGATGTCTTAAGAAGGTTTCTATTTTACTTTAATTTTTTGGATAAAAACATATTTCAAAATCTTTTTGAAGTAGCGTTGTGTCTTTACTTCATTCAGTGAAGCGAAAGAGTGGAATTAAAAATCCAGCTTTAGATTTAATAGCCAACGAATACAATATTTTAAACGCAACTTTAACGGTAGCAAATGCATTCGAAAATAAAATTTGTGGGAATAATAAAATAGATTAATGATTTCTAATCTTAACAATAGGTATCTTTGTTACTAATTGCTTTTAAAAGTAAATAATTTGACATCAATAACAATTTTCTAAAAAAGACAACTAAACTCATATCATTGGCAAGGTAATTATTTTCTTTTTAGGATAGCTTGGGATTTTTGTTTTAGAAAATCTAGAACGGGGCATAGGGGTAGCGTGTCTTGCCCTTGGTCTGGGCGTCCCTGGATAGGGCATGGTTTTTCTTCTTCAGTGCTATATCAGTGGGGAGTGTGAATGTGCCCCTCCCTGTAAAAAGGGGTTGTGCATGTGAATGAGATGCATGAAGTAGCTAAGTCGTGCGCATAGCTCTCGTTGGTGCTACGGAAAAAAGATGGGATTCTAACCAGACTTAAATAGATGCAGTGGGCTTTTAAAGTACCATAAGTCACAACATCGGTGGATCTAAAAAGAGTCATAATATTGAAATTCCAACTCAATTCTATCATTCAATTAAATCATTGTGATTAATCCTTGATTAATTGTGATTAATTCTGAATTGCATAGTTGATCTGAAAATAAAATCCGGATTAACATATGAAACTTTGTGACGTTACTGTTCACCGATTCGTTTACCTTTTTTAATAGACAAACAAATAGACAGATACATGCACTTTCAGTTTTGTGATGTGAAAATTCGTCTAAGTTTCCATTGAAAGATTTTCCAACGGAAAACAAATGCTTTATTTCATAAGAAAACTGAAAATAAATCACAATTGAAAAGTTTACAAAAGCAGTTCTTAAGGAAATCAACAGATTAGCAGATAACAAAACGCTTATTCAATAGTAATACAACACAACAGTACTAAACTTTAAACAACTGGAAAGTTCCTTCTGCGACAAATAATTCTCCCCTCCTCCCCAAAAAAAGAATAGAGTCATGCGATCGCTCCATCCTTTAAGACATAGAATTTTTATAGAAATATCACGATCATAACTCCTAATAAAAATATAATCATAATTCTTGCATTTTCTTGTGGTTTCAGTTTTCTCCAAGTTCGCCAATTGGTCGCCAAGTTTATTAGCATCAACTTGACGTTCATTCAATGTCTATTAAATATATCTGCCGAATTCTTTTCCTTAAAACGAGACTATTTATTTAAGGTTGCAATAACAAACATTTACCACATTACTTTGGATGTACAACAAATGAAACAAAATTTGCGAAAACTTATAATAATATTTATACGTAAAAGTTAATTGTAATTAAATCATTTTATTAAATGGAATAAAGTCATATGAATTTTCCGAATTTCCATCTTCTTTATCGATTAAGGTATTCGACGTTAAAAACCCTGGTATTCGACCACATTGGCGATTTAAAAAAAAAGTGCTATTTCTTGTAATTCAGACTTTTTTCTTTTCGAAACAGTTGATTTTTGCTTAGAAAAGGAAGGTCTAACTTATTATCCAGAGGAATTTTAAGCAAAATATACTTTTCATTTAAAATTTGTCTCTAACTTCAAATTTAATTTTCATAAAAATTATCCACCATTAACATGATATCCCAAAAACTAATAGAGGTATTTACGTAAAAGATTCAGCGTGTATTTTAAATAATATGGGCAATGAAATGAATAAAAAGTTTTATTGCTGGTGGAATACTTTTTCATTTATAGGTATTTTTAGAAAAATTAAGTTGCGAATTTATGGAAAAAATGCATATATACGGATATTTTTATCCGTAACTCTTTTGCATCTCAAAATATTGCTCAGATTTTGGTTCATTTCATTCATCATTATATTCTGTAACTTGTGTACAAAGAAAAATAGGCTTGTTGCATTACAATTTTATGTAGAATTTAAACAGTTTTGTTTAAATTTCATTAAAATTTACCACAAATTTTCCTATTTCGCAAAATATATTATATTTTCAAATAATGTTTTTGTATTTATAGTGTTTATAATAGATAATACATCTAAAAACCAAAATCAGTTTTTAAAAAATCAAATTTTTCAAATTTTTTCCCTTTGAACGTAGTCGGTTACCTTAAAATCAGACACAGTTTCAAAGATTCCCTATACCATATATATTCGGTGCCAGGCGTTTTGTATCTGAATTGTAGAACAGTAGTGGGGTACACATGGAAATGATGATTGATTTTGATTGATGGGTATCATATCATGTCGAAATTCAGTGTAGCAGAAAATAAATATTTGATGCAATACATCATACTTTTCATCTATTTGAGAATCTGTAACAGGTCTATTGAAACATTTTCAATCTTCGCCAAATGACAGATTGAAGCTTCTACTTTTATAGATTAAAACTTCAAGTTCAAAAAGATCTTTAGTGAGGTGATTATTTTGTACAAACGAAAATTATATTAAAAGAATCTTAAAAATTATTGATAACAGATTTTAGTTATGCTTAAAATAGATTAACTGAAAATTATTTAAATATTCAAACTATACAAAACCTATTTAATTATTCCATTAAATTTATTAATGGCTAATGTATATGTCAGACTTTTTAACGTGCAATCTGAGTAGAAATGATTTAGCTCCAAAGCTCAATCAAATATAAAAAAAAGAAAGAATTTCAGATATTTAAATAAATAATTAGGTTTTAAACGAGTTTTCATTTAACTTGAATTTATTCATACACTGATGGAAAAAAAAAATCCCAACACTAGGAAGGAGCTGTGCTAGATAAACGAAATTTGGTAGGCGTATTTATACACCTGAAAGAAGACGTCGATTTAAATTTCGAGCTACAAGCGTAAGTGTGGCGCTAGTAGCGACACTATGAACATGCAAATGAGGTTTGCTTTAAATAAGCGCTGTAAGGTTCGCGATCGTTATTTACAGTTGAGATTTGGCGTAGTGGGTTAATGTTAGTCAAGGATGCCTCTGAGAAGACGAAGAAGGCATTATCAACAGCTCACTGAGTTTGAACGAGGTCGTGTTGTAGGGCTAAGAGAAGGTGGGTTTTCTTTCCGCGATATTGCTGAAAGACTTGGAATGTATCCACTGTGCATGAGTATTGGCGGCAGTAGTCAAGGGAAGGTACTGCCTCAAGAAGACCAGGTTCCGGGCGGCCATGGGGTACTACTGAGAGGGAAGACCGTCGTATTCGGCGTATGGGTGTGGCTAATCGTACTGCGTCTGCAGCTGAAATTCGAACTGCAGTTGGCACCACAGTGATACAACGAACTGTTACAAATCGATTACTTCAAGGACAGCTCCGAGCCAGACGCCCTGTATAATGCATTCCACTGACTCCAAACCACTGCCGTTTGCGACGTGAGTGGTGTCAAGCTAGTGCTCATTGGAGGATGGAGTGGAGATCTATTGTGTTTTCTGATGAAAACCGGTTCTGCCTTGGTCGCAGTGATAGCCGTTTGTTGGTTAGAAGGAGGCCAGGTGAACGCTTGCTAGTGACCTGTCTGCGGCCTAGACACACAGGGCCTACTCCTGGGGTTATAGTTTGGGGAACAATTTTGTATGACAGCAGGAGCACTCTCGGGGTTATCCCACCCACCCTGACTGCAAAGTTGTACGCCAGTCTAGTGATACAACCTGTTGTGCTGCCATTCATGAACAGCATTCAAGGGGGTGTTTTCCAACAGAATAACGCTCGCCCTCATACCGCTGTGTTAACCCTACATGCTCTACAGAGTGCCGACATGTTGCCTTGGCCTGCTAGATCACCAGATCTTTCTCCAATCGAGCATGTAGGGGACATCATTGGACGACAACTCCAGCGTCATCCACAACCAGAATTAACCGTCCCTGCATTGACCCTCCAAGTGCAACAGGCATGGAACTCCATCCCACAAACTGATATCCGACACCTGTACGACACAATGCATGCACGTTTGCATGCTTGCATTCAAAATTCTGGCGGTTACACCGGTTACTAATGTACCAACATTTCACATTTGAAATGGCTCTACCTGGGATCTTGAAACTTTAACCAATTAAATATGTTACCTAGACAAATGTATTCCTAAAATTTCATTACTGTACAATAATTTTTTTTTGTGTTGGGATTTTTTCTATCAGTGTATTTTAAAGGTGGTATTTTGCAAATGATTTTATGCATTAAGGTTTTGGGATGAATTGTTATATAGTGTCAACGATAAGAAAAATTCTATTTCCTGAGTAATAAGAAAAATTCTTTTTTCTGAATAATATGAAAGATTCTGTTTCCTGAATAATATGAAAAATTCTATTTCTTGAATAAAGTTAGTTAAAGAATAATAATAAATTTTTGCTTCCTAAAATACGCAATAACTGATGGTAAATAAGAGTAATCATCACCATAAAATTCCTTAATGTATATTACAAATAATTGTACAATATATAAAAGACTGAAAAATTGAAAAAAATCATTAGTTGAATATTTTTTTCTTTTCTTTAATTATTTTTGATTTTTAAAGAATTTCTAAATACTATGCGTACTATTACTTTTATTTTTCATTTCAGTTTTATCTAAAATAATGCTTAAATTAAAAAAAAATAATCGTAATATTTAAATTGTTATTATTACTTAGATTTATTTATATCCCTGGATACTTTGAAGTTTTATATCGCTGTGATGACTTGGTGGCAGGGTCTCTGATTCGAAATTGGAATATCCTGTTTGAATCGTTGTTCCCTCTTTACATAGAGCAGGTGATGGTTAAATCTAAGGTTTTCAAAATTTCTTCTGCAGGTATGGATGGATAGTTTTCAAAGGGAATGCTCACTAAAATGTCTTTCTCGTCCATTGGCAATGACACAAAATTATGAATGCATTCTAAAATAGATTATGTGTTGTTACAAAGCAGGTACTAATCTAATTACATTATAAAGTGCAGATAAATCCAAATTCCTCGTTCTCCCTAGCATCCGTGCAGTAGACACTCTAGTGTATCTCGTAGAAACATAGAAATTCATTATTTGTCTCCCTAGTTATTTTCAGACATGAAAAACTTTAAACCCCAGCAACGCTTTCTTTTTTTGGACAGAATAATATAATAATACAGGAATTGTTTGGAAAAGTAAAGCAGACTCAGATGATATTCTAACTATCTCACAATGATTCATATTTATGAGAGGTGCCCGAAAATAACCTACAGTTTCTCATGATTATTTACAGTTTTCATTTATGAGTCTAAAAACCATAAGTCACTGTTTGCAGACTCCATAACTGTATATGTATTGTCGTGATTATATAAAAAGCAGAATTGTGATTAAGTAGCTGTACGGTTTCTGATTCCAGCTTAGAATACAGATTCCCCTCTTCATAGGAATTAGGCAGGATTAAATACAGTATCGAAAACCCAGTATTCACCACAAGTATGGATAAATATATTTTGAAGGAAATGCTCCTTTAAATGATGCTCCCATCATCTGGCGATAATTAAAAAAAATGAGTGTATCCTAAAATAAGTCACATGTGTTACAAAAAGGAATAATATGCTAATCTAACTAATCCATAAAATGTCATTGAATCAGGTTTTTATCTTTTTTCCTCGCGCTTTGTGGCTGACACTAAAGTGTATCTCGCACAAACATAGACATTCTTTATTTGCCGTCCTAGTTATTTTCAGACATGACAAATCATTTAACCAAAACAACACTTTCTTTTTGGACAGAAGATAGTAATATATGAATTGTTTATCAAAATTCCACTTCGATCTAATCGCTTTCAAACTTAGATAAACCCTCTTCAACTCAGATACTTAAGTCACGATTACCCAAATCCCAGAGCAGACCATCGAACAAACCATGCATTAAAGAAAACTACAACTCTCAGACGCAGAAACAAACTGTTACTTACTATCCAAGAAAAATAGAACACAAAATGAAATAAAGGGGATGCGGAACATATTTCACATCTCCTTGTCACCAGCCTTGACAAGTACGTCCCCTCGGCTTCGAACTCGCTACTGACACTCATTCCAACTTATATATGGAAATAGAATACAGCGACCCCAAAATACATTTCATTCCGGAGCCTTTTTCGGTGTTACTTTTTTCTTCTGGCACCCCCCTTTCATAAATTTAGAGTATCACTTGAAACGAGGAAACCTGCTCATATGCCCAGACACTTTCTAGATGGGTAAACGAACATATACTTCAGAACTTTGGACACATCCCGTTATGTGCCAGTAGATGTATGCTTAGTGTCTAGCAGTTGTATTTAATGGCACACATCTTCCGCTTTCGCTTCTGTAAGAATTTGCTGAATCGGAGCAGAGCGCTTCTTTTTTCATTTTATTTGTCAAAAAGGGGAAAAAGACAGAAGTTTGATTCATTTCAACTCTGATTTTATCAATCTGTTTTGGTTTTTGATAGGGTTATGCGTCTGAAGGGATAATTTTATAAAGTTAATATTTTAAACCTGAAAAATTAATATTTTATTATCTTATTTTTAAAATTGAATGTAAATGCATATACGTATATCATCTTCATCAGTTTAAAGAAATTGCATCATAAAGCTAATATTTTAAAAGCAAAATTTTATTTTCATAATCATAGTTTTAAAATTGTATATGCGTGTGCATATATCTTCATCAATTTATTTAAACTTTAACTATCTAATTGTAATATTAATATTACATTTTTAATGAAAATTCAACGACGAATAAATGATATTAACCCTCCAACAATTTTGTAATTTTTATTTTGTAAATTAGATACCATCTTCCATTTCAAGAATGAGAAAATTTATTACTACAGTTTGAGATCAATAAAATACAAAAGATGCTTTATAGATCATAGCGACTTTCATTTAATTTCGAATGGTAACTTATTACAAATTTATGAAAAGATAATTCCTTAAACTGAAGACGCAGAGGCATGACGGATAAGAGATTAAATATAATTGATCATCGATTATCTGAGGTGTTTTGGTCTGGGATCAGAAACACCTCAGATAATCAAAATCCAATTAACTGATGCTGAATTTTAAATAATTCCTGCATCATGATTTAAATACGGTTATCACGATGTAACTAAATCAGGAATATTATAAAAAACCTTTTGAATAAAAATTTTAAAAAAAATTCAGGACAAGGGCTTAGTGACATGCGAATTTATTAATTGTGTGAAATAATTTGTTATTTCTAGAATCAATTGAACCGATTTTTCTAGAATGGCTAATTAGTGACCTTTGTCAAAAATTAAAACAGAATCCATATTACCATGATTTCAAGAACTTTTTTTAAGATGGAGGGATATTTCTTTCAGTTTGAAGCATTTCAAACTTATAATTGAGATTTGATATGAGGGAGTTTTATTAAATAAGTGATTATAAAGATGAGAAGACATAGATCTCCCGTCACACTCCAGCTCCGAAAACTTTGTAAAGTGGCTGTTATGAGACTAGAGAGCTCCAGATTCGAAACTTCAAACTTTAAATACAAAATCAACAGTATTTAAGCTCTATCGTGTCGGTGAACCTGGTATAGACATTAAAGTAAATATGATGAGTCAAAAGGGTATGCCTGCTCATGCGTTATCTTAGTTATCTGAATGGTGTTAACAATTACACAATTCATATCATATAGCCCTAGTATTCTCAGCCTAACCAGATGTTATTGTAACCAATTTTAAATACTTCACACTTATTAGATTTCAATCCATGTGATTACTTATGCGAGGTATATGGAATAGTAACCTTCATAACTCAAAGTTATTACATTTTAAAAAATTGAAAATTAAAAAAAATTGAATTTTTATGGACATTTTCAGAAAAAATTTCAATGACAAATGTAATTGTATATACTTAATGCCTGAAAAAGCCATTTTGTAATTATTATAATAATTCCTTGTTTATAAAGTTTACTTACAATCCTTAATTAAATATTACACACTAACCATTAATATATTTCCATATATTTTAATTTTTTAATATCGTACACATTCGATATTATAAACAGTTAAAAATAACGACAATATGAAGATTCTTGAATCAGCATTAAATATTACAGACGGATATATTGTACATACTGAATGCTTCAAATTGCCGTGTTTTAATTATTATGATAAACCATTGTTTACAAAATTAACTTCTAACAATTAATTTACGGATTTACCGTTATTATATTCCCTAATACGTTACGTTTTCGTTCACATACTTCACATCTTATTACTAATACAAACAATGACAATATGATTTTTGAATCAGCATTAAATATTACAGAGAGATACATTCCATTATTTAAGTACTTCATATGAATCGAACCATGCGTACCCCTTGATATAAATGATGTGAAGATTCGAAAATGTCGTTTTGACAAAGTATGACCAACGCCCACAGTTTTCTGAAGGGACCCACCGACCGTGCTTCCCAAGGGATGTCATCAGCAGACAAACGATTGGGTGGAGGGTTGGCCAACCCCCTCAAATTCCTCGCGCCCTCCCTCTGTGGAATGAATATTAGATTTGATTAAATCTCTTTGCTTTCATGTTATTCCACTGCAGTACATTACAACTACGCAATAATGCATTTATAATGACACTAAACCTACCTGTACCTACCAGGGTTAGTCGGAACATCTGGATAGCGAAGGGTGGTTTTGTTAACTAAATTAATTGCATGCCTAACCTTTGGTTTTGGACTATAAATATAATCGCATTAGGGAAGAATAGCATGCTGAACATGTTATGAGGCAGTGTTTGCTTGAACTGTACAGAGACTGTTTAGTTGATTAATTGTATGTAACAGACTCAGGTCACTGCATCGAATGGACGTATTTTCAAGTCCTTGATTTTGGACGCAAATATAATCATATTGGTGAAGGTTATTAGTCAGGGAAATGTAAAATCAAGTGTTTGCTTAAACAATGTATATACTGTTAAATGGACTAATTGTACATAATAGGCTCACGTTTCATAGTCGCATAGATAATTTAAAAATAATATTGGACTGAAAGAGAATAAAATGTTCTATTCTGATCTAATAAAACTATTTTTGTTTGATCTTAGATAAAACTGGCAGAAAATGAACAGAATTATTAAGATTGTTCATAAAAAAATAATAATCAAGATCCCAAACAAATTTCTTTTAGTTAAATATTTTTTTTGTTTGAAAATAAATTTTAGGAAACAGAAGAACATATTTATGTTGAAAATTCAAAAGATGAGAAAATAATACTATGTTTTTATTTAATGAATTAATTTTTGATCTAACTTGCTCAAATTCTTGGGCACAAACAAAACTATCTTAATCTTGAAATTCTTATATTAGAATAAAATATTTTACTTATGTATATTTTAAAATATAATCCTATTTGAAATATAATCATCTTTTAAATAATTAGAAAATATTCTACAGATTATTTCATATGTGGGGTGCAAATAATCTTTTCTTTCTACTTATGTATGAGATTTATTTCAACCTTTACTTATTTAATATTTTTGTCATAATCTGTATGAAATTAATATTTCTGCAAAGAGATTCATTTATAAACCCTCAATAATTTAATAAATATGTTTCAAATTTGAACACAAAATTTCTGAAAAGCGGTTATTTTCATACGTTTAGATTTCTAGATTTTCATGTTTGATTTAATAGTACTTTATATAATTACACGGCAAATATAGAAAAAATAGTACTTTTTTAGTTGCATTTAATAATTTGTATTTACCAAAGTTTTTTTTGCAAAATTCTATTATCAATGCTGCTGTTTAAGGATAGCCAAAGTGAGGTTTTAATACTTATGTATAGAAAAGTGTTTTTGAATCGTTAGTTACATTCCAAATCTAATAATAAAAAGGAAAATATATATTCCATGAAAATGCTCCTTTTCAATAATTGTCATGTATTTCATTTGGAAATTTTCAAAGGTTCTTGGTAAGCTCTATGAAACATAATGAAAATGCTGAATTAAGTGTTTTATGATCATATTAAGCTATGGAGACATGGTGTTAATATGGCAGCTTAAAGCGTTTTTGGATCTAGGTGTTTTAGGATCTAAGGTTCCAAAAAAGCTCCTATATATCTACTAAATGAATTTAACATATGGATCAACATATGGATACGGATGGGTTTTTTGTCTCGAGAGATTGAATGCTCTAACTTTCAGATATAATAACGTCAAAATTTTCTTTAACCTCGAAAAATGACGAAAATACATTTTTTTGCTTTCATCTTTGATATTAGACGAATAAATGAATTCATAGATAGATAAAATGGAAATCTTGGTGTTTTATGTTCAAACAAAAAATGTAAGGTAGTAGTAAATAAAGGTAGTTTAATTAAGTCGAAAATAAATTAAGAAAAATGTAAAAGAATAACTTTTTAACTATGAAAAAAAATTTTAAATCCTGTTTAAATATTTGTTAGATAAAATAAAATAATTGATAAAAATTTCAGATGTACACTATTTTCGAAAAAATAAATGACATAGAAAAAAATAATAAAACATAGCTGCATGCCTTGACATTCTTTTTTATGTTTTCTAAATTTGGGAGGAATTTAAAAAAATATTTTTTATTAGTTGCTCAGCGTTTTCTATTGGCATAATTTGTAAAAATTTTAGAGAACATGATAAGTTGTTACAATAAGTGTAAAATAATAAATGAATGTAAAACCTGATAAGTAAGTCCAAAGTTAATTTTCATTATATATATATATAT
>JAPMOQ010015914.1:1329056-1418324 GCA_026543055.1 Argiope trifasciata | reverse complement strand
GCAATACATTTTATATACTGATTTGATAATCGATGATAAAAGTTAGTGTCAATGGAAATGAAAGGAAAAGTTTTTAAAGAGAAAGGAAAAAAACAAACAAACAAATCTTTGATTATTCACAAAATGACGTAGCTTTGTCTCCTTAAAATGTAATTTTTTAAAGTGATTCTCATTTAAACAGATTTATTAAATTTAACAACACTACACGATTTAAATATTTTAAACAAAAAAAAATGGTTTGAAAAGTGGTAGGGATTTTATCTTGCATCTGTGATTGTTCTAATCGAACATTTTTCAAGAATCTATTTCTTTATTCTTTATGCTTCCTTGCAGTTTGAGTTTATATTTATAGCTCTGAGTTTTTGATTTTGACGGATTTAGTTCGAATATAATGTTTTGTTTATATTTCTATTACAACAGTATTTACGAATTTATACTGTATACCACCTGGCACCTTCTCTTACGTTTGCTTTTTGTATCAGGCAATAAAACGAAATAAAAGTAACGTTTTCTCTGCAATTGCTATCCAAAATGTTCCTCAATTATCTATAAAATCCTTCATTGATAGAGAGATCGGAAAAATAGATGAAGATTTATGGATTACAATTGAAAATATTATTATTAAATTTGAAACATTTGTATTGAAGTACTTTTGTATAACTTAACAAAAAATGTGTGTATCAGTGCAACGGTTGCTACAAACAAATTCAGGAACTTCTCTAGAGTATGTATTATATTTCTGGAAATTGCATTATGAAATTAAATAGCTTAAAGTAAACATTTTATATTTACTAGCATGATAATTTTTAAATAATTGATTTCATGGATATAATTACTTAAACTACTTTTAAAACTGTTTTGATACATTGATTTCTTAAAATTAGTTTCCATATAATTTTTTTGAACTTTTAGTTTCGTATTTACAGAGCATTTTTATAATGATTGAAGTGTTTGAGAATCAGTTATTTTACACATTGAAAACCAGATGGGACTACTTGTATAGCATTGAAATTCGATTGAATACATCCTTTATCTGATAAACTTTTACAATTTTTTAAAATCGTCGTGAGGAATCATTCGAGAAAACAATTTTAAATGTTTAGCACAAATTGAAATATAATCAATTTCAGCGTTGGAATAGTGCAAACAAAATAAATAAATTTGGATAAATATATATTAAAACATTGATTTTTAAATTATCAGAAAATAAACCCTCTTTCAAAAGAAATATTTTATGGGTTATGTGGTATTCGAAATTCAGGTGTAAATTAATTTTACGTAATACATTAGAGTCACAATACCTAGGGATTATATATATTAATGATTTATTAAAAGTTATTAAATACTTAATCACCTAATTAGTATTCAATAAAAATCTTAAACTAGACGAAGTGATCAGTCCAAAACTTTCTCATCAACTTTATAGAAAATACATTGACGATTCCATATTTTTCCTAAAATTGTGAACCTTGCACAGCTACAAGTACCCATATTTTTATTTTAAAATTTTGCTGCTGAAATTGTCGGGTTTTACAGTATAGTAAAGTAAACCGAATATATATTCTTGGCGTCTTCTTTAAAGCCGATTGTAACTAAAATTTGACACAGGACTGCAATTGTAGTCACAAAATAAATAAAATAAAAAAATAAGTCTGATTAAAATGTAAACCGACGATAAATTTGATTACAAATTTGAAACGCCGGCGTCCTGACATTGCGGTAGCGCGTCTTCCCTTTGGTATGGTTATCCCAATTCGGGCATTGCTGTTCTTTTGTGTTCTATCTGTGAGGTGTATAAATGTGCTCCCTCCCCCTATGAAACGGGGTTGTGAAAGCGATTTAGTGATGCAAGCACTCTTGGCCCTAGTTGGCGATAGTGAAAAATTAAGAGAAATTCACTCGGCTTAAATCGATGACATATAACTATTGATGGTCTTCTAAAGAGCTAATTTTAGATGATAAAACTCAGTATCAATTTTATTTATCCAAGTTGCTACTTTTGCCTACATGAGAATATGCAGATCATGAAACTGTCAATCATAGAACAAATGTGATATCGATTTACATTTTAAATACTAAAGTCATTTCTGAGATATCATATAAACAGGCAAATTTACAATTAATTTTTTTTTCAAATTTTAGACGCATCTAAATGTCAGACACTAAAACTCAATATCTTATTTTATTTATCTGTGTTGCTTTAATGTGCATAGGTTACACATTATACAGATGATCAATTATAGAACAAATTTGATATGGATTAACATTTTTAAATGCTAAGCCTGTTATTCCTAAGATATTATCACGCCAATTTTCAATTAATTTTACTCCAAATTTCTGACACATTTAAATGTCAGACACCAGAATTCAGTATATATATTATTTATCTTTGTTGCTTTTATATGCATAGGATTATACACATCGATAGACCGTCAATCATAGAACAAATTTGATATGGATTTACATTTTGAATTCTAAACCCGTCATTTCCGAGATATATTAACATGCAAATTTCCAATGAATTTTTTTTTCGAGTTTTAAACACATCTAAATGTCAGGTGCTAAAACTCAGTTTCAATTTTATTAATCTTTGTGTCTTTTATAGGCATAGAATTATGTACATAGATAGACGATCAATCATAGAATACATTTGTTGTATACGTTTTAAATACTAAGTTGCTGAACCAAACTTTATCAGAGTTAGAGCTTGTAACTTTACCAAACTTAAAAGGTCATTAAAAATTGTTTCTATGGTGATAACTTCAGCAGATATACAGATAAAATTCCAAGACGGCATTTTTAGAATTTAGGGTATACTCCGTACTTGAAATAGTGAAAAAAAAGTATTGAAATATACTGCTGTAGTAAAATTTATTTTTACGAAAATAGAACTCTCTAGAAACAAAATTACTAAAACTATTCAAACCAACATGTTATATGTTTGATAAGATTTACTCCAAAGAAAATGTAAAATAACTAATGAAAAATGAGAATTTCTCTTACGAAAAGAAAAGTAATAGACACCATGGGATATGAGTTGACGGCTAGAAATAATAGTTTGGTTTCTTGAGAAATAAATAATCTCTTTTCTGCATATGAAGTATAAAACAAGATTATTGTTACGAAAGAGGATATAGGGAAATATAAACTGACATCAACTAAAAGAAATTGCCGATATTTTTCTTATATTTGTAAGAAATGCTGAAATAACGCCAAAATCCCTAGCATAAACAACGGAGTTTTGGCTTATAATAGAAACGTATAGGATTTATTCTTTAAACATAGTTTACCCATTCGAAATCACACAAATTTTACGGTTTGGCTATAAATCGTTTGTTTAAAATGACTGCGAAACTATCCATTTAAAAAAAACTCCATGATGTTGATTGTTGCAATGCTGATTGCAATATAAAAATACAAATATCTTTATCTGTAACCATGCCCATATCTATGTCTATATCTGTATCTGTATTTTCTATATCTATATCTATATCTGTATTTATATATCTATATCTGTGTTTTTGTTTTCTGTTTCTATGTTTATATCTGTGTTTTTATTTTCTATATTTATGTCTATATCTGTATCTGTGTTTGTATTTTCTATATCAATGTCTATATCTGTATCCATAATTCCCATATCTGTGTGTATATCTTTATCTGCGTCTGTATTTTCTATATCTATTTCTGTATCTGCATCTATCCTTGTGTATATTTCTGTACTTATACAAATCAACACCAATTCTTCTTTATCATCTAAGTTAATATATATGCATATATTTACATGTTGCACAGACAAAGATAAATAACTTCGACATATAAACTTATATACAAGATTATTAAGCATATTAAATCAGTTCTTAGTTACGAAAATTTTCATCATAATAAATGAAAATATCAAGCTTCTTCATATTAATTCCTTAATTTAAAGCTTCTTTAAAATTTCATAAGGATATTTACAACAAAGAATGATTAAAATTTCTTACAATAGAATAAAGTCAACAATATGAAGGAGCACTGAATTCAAATTCATCCCCGAAATTCAATATATTTGATGGAGACCGTCAAGGAGCTCAGTTAATTACAAAAATTCAATATGAATTTGAATTCCTTTATTATATTTCGAGAAGGAAATTAAAAAAAAAAAGGAAATGGAGTTAGAAACGATTGTTTCGGAATAACTTTGATGCTGAAAATGGCTTGTAGTGCAAATGAAATGTCAAAGAAATTTTTATTTAAAAGAGAAACGACGAGAAATTAAATCTCGCAGGCATTAATTACTTTGTGAACTAACCAGACAGATCGGTGAAAGGAGTTTCAGCGTCAGAAAGCGTCAGAAAGATGATTTATTCATTGATTTTTCTTAATTCAGTTTCTACTCTAAAAAGAAGAGTTGCTGTCGGAATCGAAACAAGTTTATGTTGAATGCAACAGATTTCAAATGTTATCTCAGTGATTTGAATTAACATTTGAATTTCAAAAATGTATGATTTATTTTCTCATTATGTTTTTTTTTATAAATCGAGAATAATGGGGTTTCACATTATCTATATTAATAACAATGATGAATTTATACTAATTTCTGAATGACTGGTATCATACTACAATATTCATTTTAGACATAAAACTGAAAAAAAAAGAGTTTTTATCGGAATAGAGAGAAGTTTACGATGACTGATTGATTGAATGATATCTTAATAATGTGAATTAACATTTGAACTTTAAAAATTTGTAATTTATTTTTTCATTATGTTTTTTTTATCAGTAAGAGACAAATGTTATTTCATGTTATCTGTATTAATAATAAATATTAGCTTATACTTGTTTGTGAATGAGTCTTTTTTTGCTTATTTTAGGCATAAAGGACAGTTGCTGTCGGAATAGAAACAATCTTATGATGAAAACAGCAGATTTAAAATGACATCTCAGTGATTTGTATTAACATTTGAACTTTAAAAATTTGTAATTTATCTTTCAATTATGTTTTTTTTGTTAGTATGAGACGCATGTTGTTTCATGTCATCTTTAATAATAATAAAGAATAGTATATATGTGTTAGTAAATGAGCGATTTTTTACTACAAAATACATTTTAGCCATAAAGCTCTAAAAAGAAGAGTTACTGTCAGAATAGAATAATGAATGCACCAATTTTCAAATGATATATCAGTAATTTGTATTGACATTTGAACTTTAAAAAATTATTTTATTTTATCATGATTTTTTTATTACTACAAGAAAAACGCTGTTTCATGTTATCTGCAATAATAACAAAGATACATTATCTCTGAGTGAATTTCATTTTCTACAAGAAGCATCTTAGGCATGAAGCTATAATTTTTGGCACGAATATAATTTAGAAAGAGAAAATGTGTACCTCGGAGAATTTTCTTTCTGAAATTTAGACAAAAAACTTCGTCATTTTTTTCCTGATAACTTCCAAAGATATAACAGTAAAAAAAAAACCCAATTTTTATTCAATTTTTAAATTAAAGAAGCGCATTATCTAATTGTAGGAATTAATTTATTTTTCAAATCCATCCAGTTCTTTCACAATTTTATCAAATATATGTTTGCATAATTTCAAAATAGATTACATTGTAGATCCATTGTTCTAAGGTTTTTTATCCAATATTTTATAACGTATTTTCTTCAATACCTGGAAGCTAAAGAAGAAGGATTATATTTATTGACGGTATGATTTACATTCGAAATAAGAATGAAAACTTACAGTACCTCGATATTTAGAAAAGAAAGAAATCAGATAGTTAAATTTAAAATGGCATTTTTATTTCATATGGCTCACTTTTATTAAGTTCATATGTATATAATGAATAAAATATTGATGAGTCTACTAAAATGAAACTTTTTTAATGTCTGCCACGATTTAATACTTAAATCCTCATGAAAATTAAGCTATGAATAAAAGATTTAATTAGAAATAAACGCAATGAGTATTCCTTGTGAAGTGGCCGGTCTCCAAAGACGGCTAGTATTTCTATATTTTTGTTTTATTATGAGTTGAAAATATGGAGTCTCGATGTCCTGGCGGTAAGGTCTCGGCTCGTGAGCAGCGGTTTCAAACTCTAAATCCGATTCCATTGAAAAATAGGCGTTATTTACAAATCGTATTTGTAAATAATTGTCTGTTTCACGTTAAATTAGTCGGGGCCAAACATCCTCCAGCTGGTGTGGCGTGTCATGGAGAGATGAGTGCCGGCTTAGGCGTCGTCCTCGCCATTTGATCGCGGTTCAAAATAAAGAGGTCCGTCCCAAAATAGCCCTAGTGTTGCTTTACAAAGGGATTTTAATGTAACTAGACTAAATTAGTAGGGTATGTTGTTATGATTCAATAATTGAAAGCAAAATCAAATTATTATCCACTTGTGACAGTTTAAAATCATGGATTTTACTGATAGACAACACTTTATACCCCTGGGTTTGAAATCAGAAGACCTGATTCTTTAAATAATAGTATTACAAGGACTATTTTTTGTTTTGCAAATCTCACAAAATAGCCTGAAAATTTGAAGGGAAAATTAAAAAACTTTCTAAATAAAAACTGATAGAAAAACTAACACTAAAAATGATTTTTCTTGGATTCAGGTAGGCTTAAATTGAAGAGGTTGAAAGGTAAATGAATGAAGGAATTAATAAAAGCTATGCAGGTTTCTCAGAGTTTCATGACCAAATATTTTTACGATTATCGTATTTTCTTTTCAGAATTGAGAAGATACTATATCGTATTTCAGAATATTCATATAAAAAATTCAATAATTCTTTATTATTATTATTACAGAAAGGATTTCAAAATATTATTAATAGAATAGATATCATATCTACCCACTCTCTTCGCACTTATTTTTCATTCGGATTTTAGAAGATTCTATATTTTGTTATATTATAAAAAATCATCTTTCACGAATTCCTTTTTTAATATTATGAAAAAAGGAATAAAATTAGTAGAATAAAAGCTATATTAACCCCCTCACCTTTTTTTCATTCCTATTATAAAAAATATTACTTCTAGGAGGAATAAAAACTAACTAGTAGAATCTTCAAGATAATCCTAAGTCATTAAAATTAAAATAGCTGGAATATATTGCATAGTAATAGAAAGTAGAATTTTTTATTTGTTTGCGAATATAATACAAGCAATGATTATAGCCAGTATCATTCGTGCAAAGAAACGAGGCTTTAAACATTCCATGTATATCTGCAATAGTACATCATCGGCAATATGAGTTTTTATGCATAGATTTCAATAGATTTACCATTCCAGTAGAGTATTACATTATTTTTCGAAAATGTTTCTCTAAATTATTTCTATTTTGCTACAAACAAGTGCAAAAGCATCTATGGAGTTTATATTACATTTAAAGAAATTGTAGTACGGAATTTAAAGTAAGAATTTCAGTTTCAATTTCATGAGAATTTTTTAATAATTAATTTAATGAAAACAATTTTAACAAGTTTCCTTTCAAAACTTTTCTAATTTTTAATTTTTATTTATAGTGCATTTTTATGATCCCTGTGGAATTTTAAAATCAATTATTTCCCAAACTGATTATCAGATGGAGCTACTTGTGTTGTATTAAAATAAATACTTTATCTGATAATTTTTACAAATCTTCGAATTGTAGGGTGTGATTGATAACCCAAAAGTACAATTTTAAGTGTTGAGTATATCTTGAAGTGAAATAGAATCGATTATAAAATTCTAAACCGACTTCCTGGTAAAGACTAAGGCGTCTTCCTCGTGATCTTGGCACCAAAAGTTCGAGTCCTTGTTGGGCATGGTTTTTCTTCATCTATTCTACGTGGGAATGTGCCCCCCAGAAAAAAGGAATTATGCAAGCGAATACGTCGAGGGAGTAGCAAAATCATACTCTTGGGCCTAGATGGAGCTACTCAAAAACCAGGGACATAAGTTCCAATATAAACAACAACAATAAAGTTCTAATCTTACAAAATCTAATAAAATAAAATAAATACATATTAAATAAATACAATATATTGAATAAATATATATTAAAACATTGATTTTTAAATGATCATAAAATAGAATTTTTTGCAAGAGGAATAACTAATAGGTTATATGATATTCTGGATTAAGTTGTAAATTAATTTATATAATGTATTTGGTTCAAGGACCAAATGTATTGATGCTTTATTAAAAGTGAATAAATATTTAATTGCCTAGTTATTCAATTAAAATTTTAAAGAATAGATAGTGATCAGTCTGAAACTTTCTCGCATTCATGCAAAGAAACTAGGGTTTAAATATTTACTTAATATCAGCAATAATACAAAATCAGCAATAGAAAATTACCTGGCGCTTAGATTTCAATAAATTTTCTGTTCTAGCAGAATATTACAAAATTTTAGGAAAACGTTTCCATAACCATATATATTAGGATACATTTTTTTCAGAATACATGTTAAATAACATCATTTCTTTCAAAATGGATGACTTGGTAAAGCATTTAATATCTAGTTACCTTTATATAATATATATATTTGTGATAAAATTTACTTAACATTGTATTACACAATGGACAATATAAGCTTGTATAAAATATTTCTTTAAAATAAACAAAATAAATTGAAGTTTAATATTAAGAAAAATTTAAAACTATATATAACACATTGCAGGCATAAATTTTGAATATGAAAGATGAATAGAGTAAACTCTTTAGTAAAAATAATCTGGACTATCTCATTTTAGATATAGCTACATTTTAGGAAGTTTCTCTTTTTAAGAATTTTTATTTCACTAAAAACATTTTAGAGCTAAGAATTTTCGTAAGAGGTTTATGAATAAAGAGGTAAGAAAGCAAGTAGAATATTCATCTCTGTTTACTATACTCTTAACAAAATAAACGTGCCATAAACAACAATAAAATTATTGACAAAAGCTTCCAATGTCCATAGCAAATATTTATTTTTAAGTCGTCGTTCGATGGAACAGTCAAATATTTGAAGTTTCGAAAAGATATTCAGTTACTACCAAACATGCAGTTCCTTTTATTCAAGGAATAAACATTTTTATATCCGACGAAAGAGTAATTCCATCGAGTACTTTCACACCTTTTCACTGAAAGGAATAAAGCTGCTTAGAAAGTTCTAAAAGCAGAAAATGAAAAAAAAAATTACATTTTGTGTTACGCTAATAGGTGCTGTAGCCATTTTCTAAAAGAAGAAAATTGTCAGAGGTCGGTCTGACTTAAGGCAAAAGGCAGAACCACCATCAGTATGCAAAGGACACTTTCAAAGAGGTTCCAAGATAATAAATATCCTGATGAACAAAATGAAACTTGTCAAAAGTAAATTTTTCCCTCTCTGACAGCCAAGACATTTCATTCGCGAAGAAATATTGCGTTAATTAACTCCTAGCGTTCGAAATTCGAAAACTCCCAGCCACGGTGAATTTCTATCCGGTATTGTTTCATTTCGACTCTTTTCCTTCTTTTCAATGGTAATATTTATATTGGAAAAGATCCAAGATGGAGAATCGGTGTGTTGCCACTGTTAGAAGAGAAAAACTAATCTAAATGCAAAGTAGAGGGCATCTGACTTAGAATGAAACAACAGTGTGGAAGTGTAGATAAAATATAGTATTGAAATTTTACATCCGTTAGGATAATTATTCCCTCATGACCATCTGCCTTTCATCGTTTGTATCAAAAATCGTTCGCTTGAATAATGAAGCAACATTTTCTGAAGAAAAAAAAGAAAGAATCAAGTATTTCATAATGGCGTTTTGGAAGTTTACTATGAATCGCTTTGAACTAATATGGTAATCTCCATAAAGTTATTTCGAAGTCAAACGAAGGGTTTGATGGCAAGTCATCAACAAGAGTAATTTTGTTTGCAGCTTTGTAGCTAGGAAAAGGGACATTTTGAAAGATGGATATACGAGGGAAATTTTTGAAATTATTTAAATAATACTTTTGAATAAGGAAAAATTTGTTTTCCGAATTTATCTAGTGTATATGACAAAGATATAATAGACTTATTAAAAGACAGGTAATACTTTTTATATTGAAATATAAGCTTTTATATGTATTTGTTGGTTAAGAAATTTTATAAATATAACGATTAAAGGGTGAAAATTGTTCGCTGGAATTGTGCTCTTTGATGAACTTAATTTCTGATTTTTTTTATTAGTGTTTAAAAAGTTTCAAATTGTGTCGGTATTAAATAAGTCGTATTTCGTTATTTTTAATTTTTAATAATTTATTAAAATTTTTATTTTTAATTAAAATAATCTTTAAATATATCATTAATTGGCACAGCTTGAATTGATTTGCGATATAAATATATTTTTGTTATTTATGAGGTTTACTAAATATGATGATTCTGTTTAAAAACTTGTCTGAAAACTATTCGTTGAAAATAATTTTATGGAAGCAATTCCTGAAAACACATTTTCATTACTGTTTTAAAAAATTAAAAATGTCTATATTATTTATGTTTTATTTCGCACTTTTTAGCTCATAGTTCATTACTAAAATGTTTATTTTTAAATAATATCTTCCTTTAATTTATTGCCATCTGACACAGTTTGTTTGGATTTGAAATATAATTATAGTAATGTATTAATTAATAATTAAATTCCAAAAACATTAAATTAATTGTGCATTGAGCCCCTTTAAATACATAAGGGTCAATGTTTTGAAAAATATTATTTACCAGGAATTATATTTTAACTCGATTACAAATTTCCATTTTTAAAAACAAAACCAAGTTTAAAAAAATTGTATGAAAAAAAGTGAAAAAGCATTCATTCGACATATTTTTAACTCTTGAAATAATTTATTGCACAACCAACGCAAATATACAAAACATCTTTTACCTTAATATTTTTAATTTCTACTAATCACCATTGGTGGCCGATGCTTCATCGGAATGAATCATTAAAATTTTCAATTATATATTTTATGTAACTTGGTATTTATGACTTTAAAGTAAAACATTCTTAAGTTTCAATCTTTGATAATCATTTAAAACGTCTTATATATTTTTGTTCCATGCATTATGTATTACTAAAATTATTTGTTATGTTTAATTAAGCATTATATTTATATTTTTCTAAAATTAATTATTATACATTTCTATGTATTGTATTCTGTCCTAAAATTTGAATTTAAATTTGAAATGGAAAGGATTATATTTAAACTAATACAGAATCTTGTTCTTTGCCAGAAAACAATTTCTAAAAATTAGAATTGAGAGTAAAATTTCTAATCTTTTAATATACTTTTTTTATCGTAATGGCAATATGTTGATCAAAGCTAATTTTTTCATGCAAGCATTATGTACTCATAGGGATATATTTTATGATTTTGTGTGAAATGCACAGTTAAAAATTATGTTTAAAAGTTTTTCTGGAAATTAATTAAAACTTTAAGACTAAATTATAATGAAAAAAGGTATCTTCGAAAATATTTTTTCTGAAATTTTAAGTTAATACAATAGTTATTTTTGTAATGTATTAATTTGGGAAGTTTTTAGTTCTGAAGGAAATTTGTTGTAGGAGATTAACTAAAACACTACGAGTTTCAATAAAAACTGTATAAAATCAAAATATATTTAATTCCTTAAATGGTTTTAAAAAACTGATACTGAACTATTGACTAGAAATTAAAACACGCAAACTGAACATCATTTAATGAATGAAGCTGATACGATATTCAAAAGCAATACTGTTATAATTGTTTTGATTAATATATCAACTGTCACATTTAAATCATCATTCAACGGCGCCAAAATATATTTATCATGAGCAAATAAGCTCATAATAAAAATTTCAGCGGCATAATGCATATTCCTTGAAAATTACATGACTTAAATACTTTTATAAGTAATCTTAATTCTAGCGGGTTAATGTAGTTTACCCGTCGATGCGATAATATTCGGAAGATAAAATAAAGCGACTTTGAACATACATATCTTAGGTAAAGTTTTAACGAAGGATGGAATTTCTACTAAGGGCATAAATTAAGGAACTCAGTTCGAAGTCTTTAATAATATATGCAAAGTCTTACAGAAACAAACTTAAGGTCTTCGGAATTCCGTGGGCTTTTCAAATGTCGTTTGGTCACGGCTTAGGAATTTATCCACCCCCCTTCCACCCATTGGCGTTGCTCAGAAACTCTCACGTGACCGGAACAAGATTGGGGACACGGAACAATCAAAAATATATTTTAGATCCCAGACGTAACATAATTCCCGATTAATTGCCTTATAATTTCACGTTCCCTCGTCCGCTTCCCCTTGGCAATTAAGAGGATTTGCGACGATCCTTCGCTGCACCCTCCTCTTCTTCCTGCAGACGATGTAATTCGCGAAAGCTTCTCTATTGGCCACTACCTTGGCAATAACCGTACATCTTTTCACAAGGTGACTGGGGACAGTTGAGAGAGGAAAAGCTGCGCAAGTCAACAGTCACGTTTCAAAGAAAAGTCACGGAATAGATATGTTTCCTAGTGAACAGAGTGAACCATTCTTTTAGATGTAATAAAGAAATAAGTTTAAAGCTTTTGCTTCAAACAAAAAGGAATCTGTTCTTTCTTAATTGAGGGCTAAGGTATGGCATGGTATTTTGGGATTTTTTGTGCCAGAGCAATTGAGGGCTAAGAGTGGTAAACGTAAAGAGCTGAAAGGAAACATTTTGGGATATCACACATACAAAAATGTTTTTGTGCTTATTTGCGACAAAGCTTACATTTAGAACTCCTAAACCATGTAAAAGCTCTTTAGGAGCCTGGTATAATGAGTTTAATTTTATAACATTCATTACTTTATGGAGAAGTGTCTTTCATCAAGAATTTCTATTTTTCATTTTAGATTCTTTATTTTTAACATTTTTTTTTCTTTAAAAAAATATTAGTTTATATTAGATGGGATGAGAAATTTAGACTGAGAAAATATTCCTTCTTACTTAAGAAAACATAAATAATTTAGCAAGAGCGTGAGGACTGAGCAAAAAAATTGCATACTGAAGAAAAAAAAGGAAATATTCTCCAAGTTCAAAAACTGTTACAGTAGAGCCTCTTACATCTCTGTGTATTGTAATATTATCCAAAAATTTACATCAGATTTCATTGCCGTTATCTTATTAGGAATCTGAATATTTAGTGAAAAAATATTCAGTGCTGTTAAAGAATGCATAAAAACTAAGCAAAATATGGCATACCGAAGAAAATAAGAGCACTTTTCTCCGAATTCAGATGTTGACTAATTCAATCTATAGTTACAATAGAGCTGCTTAGTTTTTTCTGTGAAATGTGAAATGCGATTAAAAACTCTATATTGCGTTGATTCTCTATATTGATTATCACAAACTTTTATAAATGGGAATGAAAGAAGAAAAAAAAACAATGAAATGATATTTTTCATAAGTTACTCTTATTTTAAAATCATTCGAACAATGATTTTATCAAATGAAATTTGTATGATATTATATTAAATATTAAAATGTGTTTCTTTTTAAATTAAAATTTTTGTTATAATGTTAATTGCATTACTTAAACTGAAGGACTAAAAAATTCAATTCTGTTAACCCTATGAGATCAACAAAACCGAATAGTTTTTACAGACAAATCTGTGGTCAAAACGTTTTAAAGGCTGCGTTTAATTTGAAGAAAATTGAATGAGGAATAATTTCTTATTTATATATTTATTAAGTTTTATTTGTCTTTTCTAAATAAATACCATAATGACTTTTGTCACTCAGTCCCTAGAATGCGCTTATACTTCACATTTTTTAGTTGGATGCTTTTTTTCCCGATCACTTGAAGCAAAAATTTGAAATGGGACTATAAATATCGTCAAAATTTACATACCAAATTTCAATTAATAAATATTATTGCCCTTTTAAGAGGTTTTTGCATTAATGAGAAGCTGCAGATGAATAACAGTGGACATATTTTGTTCATATTTTAATAAGAATCATGATGCTAAACTTGAACACCATTTTTTTTTACTTTAATGGATTTAGTACCTCTAGGGGTCACTTTTATTAGAGCAGCCAAATTTCCTTCAAATTCCACTGAAAATTCTGATAGAAGTTTAATAAAGCGGTGTCAGTTTTGTGTATGAAATTTCAACAGTCTTTCAAGAAGAACTTTTAAGTTATCTTGTTCAAAGGCTGGCAGACACTGACAAACATAATGCCACAAATATTGTTACAAATCTGTGATGCTTCTTCCCAGCATAATTGGTTCTATCACCCGAAAGAATAATTTATAGCACTCTATATTAGATGCTTCCGGATGTTCATAGCCAATGATCCCAGAGCTTGGCGATCCTTTGTAAACGAATTTGAACAAAATGGATAATGCTCGAAACTTCTAGAATTTTGTCGAGTTACGTCCAGATAAGCCTTAATTTGACTAGAAATTTCTAGCCCCACCTTCTGTGAACTTTATGAGGATGGCAGTCTCAAGCTGCCAGCATAAGTAGTCAGAACCGACAATAAATAAAGAGTCTTCCAGAGGACAGCGAAGCAGTGGCGGAGTCAAGCTAGTGCTGAAATGAGCTGTGTGCCTTGTCAGTTAAGGAAGCAGCATCGCATCCTGTCGTCTCCGTGTCTTGTGTTGTGGACTGAGTAGTCGGGAATTGAAGCAGTGAGTTTGCGGCAAAGGCGAGAACAGACAGCGGAAGTTTTAGTATTCTGGAGAGACCGTATCTGATAAGATATCTTTTCTGATGAATCCTGCCAGAATTCTTTGTGTGCTGTGGACCGTGTTGTCTACTTGTGGTCTACTGTCTGCTGTGTAGTGCTGCTATGTGATGTCCTGTGTGTTCGTCTTCACTTTACATATTTATAGTCTTTAAATAGTTTTTTTTCTGTTTTGTATTCATGTAAATAAATTTCGTCGTTATGTCTTCTACTGAAGGACTGTTCATTGATAAGTCATTCCGTCTCTTTATATATGTCATAAACGAAAAAGTAAAAATGAGTATAGAATTATTTTAAATAGTGCTTTAATAAAAATAAATTTTACTAAATAAATAAATTTGATTTTTGATTTTTCGCACTAAAATATTTTGGAAATCAAAATTTTCTTTATTTTTCATGTTTTTAAAAACTTTGCATGCATTTTTAGTTATAATATTTCTTTTCAAATCATGATAAATCAGCAAATGTCCATTAATGTGACTTTTTTAAATCATCATCATCTTGTATTATTAAGATTGCAAAATATAACGAACACTTAGAAGAGAAATGTATGTATGATATACATGAATTGAAAAACAAACGCCAGGTTTTATGTAATAAATTTTTCTGTATGTTTTTTTGAGAGCAGGAATTATTTTCATGGGTGTGACAAAAATGAACGGAATGTAGATTTGAAAAATAACATAAGGGCAAAAAATATTTTGTTTTATTGAACTAACATAAAAGTGTTTATTCTTGTAAATTATAATTCCGTCGATTTATGAAATTATTAAAAATGTAAATAATTATTTAAGAAAATTTAATATACCATGAAATGGGATTTACGAAAGCATATAATAAAAGTTAAGTCGATAAATTTACTGAAATATTTCAAATAAAACAGCAAAGGACTTTTCAGAATTTGAAACGGAAGTTGATAACATACAGTAATGAGTAAACAAAATTATCAAAAATTATTTAGAATGTGAACAGGTAATAACAATTTATTGTTTTTGACAAACTGTCTAAAGTGAATGGTTTAATTTTGTCACACATTTTTACTTCTTGCTGTTAAAATCAATTATAGTCAAGACTGAAAAAATGAAACAAGTATTTAATAAAAATCGACTGAGATTAAACACCAAACTTATTTTAGACTAATTAAAAGGTTTATAATCCATTTCCAAACTCATTTTAAGAGTGAAAAATAAAAATCGTGAGAAAAATAAAACAAAGTCGATTTATTTCAATTATCAAGATCCCTTAACAAAAATCCATGTTTATAAAGCTACAATTTAACAAGAGTCAGCTTTTACTTTTCCAATCCATTGGCGAAAGAGTGAATGTGGGTGAAGGAGGAGGACACGAAGAAGTTACAAAGCATGCGATGAGTCTTTTGTTTTTGCTCTAAAAGGGGTTGGCGGGACAACGAAAAAGACAAACGGCGGCGCTTCGTATTTTTATCGGCCTATTTTCAGGATTTGTCGATTGGACGAGAGATTAGAAGTGAACTAATCCACCTTGCCAATTCTGGCAGTTTGGCCTTTGTTATGGCTAATATTCCCCCTTTGCCTTGATTGAGGAATATGGCGGTAGGGATTAGTTTTGGACAATTCCCTTTTGGAATTGGTCAGAAAACGGGAACTTAGAAATACTGTATCAGTAATCATGAATGAATGAATGTAGGAAATGTCTTTTATTAATAGTGTTTTTGGGATTCAACTGACCGTGAAGAGTAAATTGCTGTTACTAATTACAAATCGTTACAAAGAAGAAACCTAATCACCTTTTTTTTGGTATTATATATCTTGATTTATCGAACTTGTTGTTACTAAAGATTAAATTTGTTTCAATGGTCTTAAAGAAGCTTAAGCATCTAATCGTGAAAGAATTATGGAATTTTATTTTTAATTGCATTTTTGGGTTCCTATTGACCATAAAGTTTAGTTTAGTTATATTAAAGTCCAGTTTTTAAAGCAACACGAGGGCTATTTGGGGACGGAACTCGTAATTTTGAACCATGCTCAGATGTCGAGGACGACACGTGAACTGGCACCCCCCTCTCCACACCACACCAACGGGAGGACGTTTGGCCTGACAGATTTTACATGCAAGAGACCCCTTCACACGATGTTCTTTGGTAGAATGAGTCTCAAACCTGAAACCCTCCAGTTCCAATCGGAGACCTTACTACCAGGCCACTGCGGCCCTTATTGACCATAAAGAAACAGCGTTGTAAATAAATGCTTCTCATAAAAATTTTTACTCTTTTGTAGAATATACGTCATGTCAGTTAAGAGTTTTCTAATGTTTTTAAAGAAAAAAAAATGAAATCCGCATTAGCTATCTTTTTCAGCTTTAAACTGAGAATTTTGATAGAAATCCGATCTACTATTTCAGAGGCATTACAGAATTCTGTTCTTTGTGACACACGTTTCTCTAATATTATATACTCTCACTTCAGATTTGAACTTTACTTTGAAACGGAAACGATTATTGAATTAATATTACTTTCTTGTTAAAATTAAACATATTCAATTAAAATATAAATACAAAAATGGAATCATGGAGCTCCAAAAGCATTTGTGTATTGCAAAATCTGTTTCATAATATGGGTGAAATCTCAAGAAACTTTTGAAGGAAAATTTGTCTGACTGAAGAAAGGGACTTACAACAAAAAATAACACTGCAATAATCCATTTCATGCAATTCGCTACTTTTAATACACTTCAATAAAAATCAATTACAGACCTTTTAAACTTCCTATTATATTATAGGAAATACCTAGAGTGCTTAAAAGCGAGCACATTTAAAAATTGTTCACCATTATTTTCTGAAGTTAAACCGTAATCGTAAGTACTATAAAGAAAAAATATTAAAAGTATAGATTAATCATAATTGCTGCCTGGGAAACTAAACTGCATTTTCATATCTCCATCATTAACAATGGAATTAAATTCCATGTTGAAATTTTTGCAGCATTGTGAAAATGAGTTGATTTTATGATATAAATGAAACTGTTTGTTGCAAAAAGGGTCAATTAAAAAAAATTAGTTGAAAGAAATTTTTATATAAAACTGTTGCAATAAAATGATAATTATTTCATTTTTAAATCGTGTAAAACCGCTAATGGTGGTTTTATCCAAATCCCTTTTGAAAATTTTGGCTAAAAGTGTAAAACTTAGGTTTAATTCTAATTATTTAGAATTCGTTATTAGAATATCAGTCACATTCCAGTTCTCTTTACCCATGAAATGAAAATGCTCTACTCTCCAAATTATATCTGTGCCAAATTTATTAGCTCTTGGTATAATAGTCTGCCCTGATATCTAAATTAAGTAAATCTGAACCTTGAGTGATAAATATATCTCACGTCGATCTGGATTAGTGTGGATTAAAATGAGTTTGTGTTAATGAATGACTTTGGATATTTTATGTGAAATTATTTTTGATGCGTGTCAACTGTAAATTATACGATAGGACTTTGGTAGCTCCTAATGAATTAAAGGCACATTTTTATTTCGCTATTTTGCATTATTGATTCAAGGCAAATGATAAAATTTCCTTTCTCTTATGCATGTTCATCAATGCATGTTCTACCCTATTATAACCTCCTGTCTCATTGATTAGTTTGTGTGACTGAGAACTACTAAAAATTTAGAAAATATTTTCATATAGAAATAGAAAATACATGTTTATTGTTTTACTTTTAATATGTTTAAAATATAAAAAAATAATCAAACCTTGCAGAAAAAAGTTGACGTTATCAAAAAAATGACAAAAATACATTATCGTGAAATAAATAATGAAAATGTTTAATATGAAATTATTTCATAAGTATTAGATTTTTTTAATATCTAGTAATCAATGTACAGAAAAAATATTGTATTAATGAGAAGTGAAAATGTTTTAATATTTTAATTTTAGAAAATTGTTGGTTTCAAATTTAACATAAATGTTGAAAGGAAATGATCTTATGTACTAATTAAAATGTAAATTCTATTCGTTTTTGAAAAGTAATTTATATTATTATAATTTTAATTAGTTTATTAAAGTATTAGAATTTTTCATTAGCTAATAATATATTATTAGGATTGAATTAATTTACATATTCAAATTTATAAAAAAATGGACAGTTTGAAACTTGATTTATTTGATTACATTCGTGTTTACCCTTAAAACATAAAAAATTTATGGTTAGTTATCTATTTATATAACATATATAGTTTATCAACATAGTTATAATTTTTTTTGCAAATTTTCAGTGCTTCATACTTGTGTGAAGTGAATGAAAAACTTTCTGGTGGGAACCGTACTTAACAAATGTAGTGTTTTCTCTAAATTATTTATACTTATATTTTTAAAAATATCTCTTTAATTTAAAAAAATAATTATTAGTCATGTCAAAAATTGTAATATAATAAAATACAAGTTTTTAAATAAGGCGGATTCTATGTATTTTCATATTTAAACAAAATATATTCTTTTCACTATATTCTATGCGCCCTTTTTCATTTTGGTAGTATATATTGGGCGTACAGTTTAGGTGTTATATAAAGAATATTTTTGTATGATCAGATTTCATTTCAAATTATTTAAATCTGCAAATGTCAATAACTGCTTTTACAGTCCTTTTAATCCTTAAGTCTAAAACTAAGATTTTAATTATTTAAAATATTTCTTCAACCAATATATTGTATTAAAACTTAGCTTATATTATATTAGCTTATGTTTAGAAACAAATCTCTTGCATTTTAACAACAAATTTAGTTCTTCAGGATGAAATCATGTTCTTTTTAAATATCAATATAATTTCTTCCTAAAAGGTTAAATTTAGAACTTAATAACTTTAAAAACGAATGAATTCATTATGAATTATGAACACATATCATCAGTATTATTCAAATAATACTTGTGCTCATATTGCATTATAATATTGCCCTTTATAGAAACACTTCCAGAATTATAAATATGACAGTTGCTACAAATTTTTATTTGTAGCACAATATAATATTGTATTTCATATTAAATATTTCAGAATTTGAAGTATGGAAGTTACCATTAAACTTATTAAGGACATCATACACAAGCGATAAAAAACCAGTTATCTCTTACGGCTGAAAATTAAATCATGTTCACATTCACAAAGATAATTATCTTTGTTTATTTAATTATCTAATACTGTATTTCACAGAATAATTTTCGGAATTATAAATATGAAAATATCCACGAGGAGTATTCACTTTTGTTGATATCACAATATAGTATTGCACTTCTCCACAGAATAATGCTCTGAATTAAAAATATGAAAATATCCACAAGGTTTATTAATAATGAGCTCATGACACTAACGATAACCGAACCATATATCTCTAACAATGAAAAATTAAATCATGTTCATAAAGATAATTAACTTTTTATCAAAATATAATAACATATTTTATATTTTCAGAATTAAAAATATAAAAATAGCCATGGAGATCATTACTTTTGCCAATATCATAATACAATATTACACTTTTTCATAGAGTAACTTCCAGAATTATTAACTTAAAAGTAGCCAAAAAATTATTAATGATGTCCTCATAACACTGACCATAACCAACCATCTCTCATTCAGGATGAAAATAAAACTATGTTCATTCTCACAAAGATTATTTTTGTTCATATCACTATGTAAAGTTATATTTCTTAAATATTTCCTAGAATTATAAATAAAAAAAAACCATAAATATTATCAATTTGTGTTCATATCACAATATAATGCTATATTTCTTAAATAATTTCCAGAATTAAAAAAATAAAAATAACCATACATATTATCAACTTGTGTTCATATCACAATACAGTGCAACATATCTTCGTAGAATAATTTCCAAAATTATAAACCAAAAATAGACATAGAAATTATAAATGTTTGTTCCACATCTCTCTATAATACTGCACCTCTTCATAAAATAACTTTCAGAATCATAAATATGAAAATAGCGACAAAGATTATTAATGATTGGTTCATAACACTAACGATAACTAACCATCTATCATTCAGGATGAAAATAAAATCATGTTCTTGGAAGAATTGCTCGACTAGCATTTTTCAATTCTTCACAGAAAGGTTTTGATAAACGATCTCCTCCGATGAATATTCCTGCACGTGTTGAATAATTTGTTTTATGTTACCTGAAGTTAAGAAGAAAACATAAGACATGCAAGCTCCTCTATAATATGCGGAAACTTCTCTCCCACGGAAATTCTAAAAAGACACTGGAGAGTTTATTCCGTCTGTCACATTTTCCTGAAGAGGATAGTATATTCATCACGCCATCTTTAGAGAAATAAGACCATCGCATTCCTTCTAACAACTATATTTCGTGTTTGCATGTCATGACAAATATTTCTATCATTCATTTCAATGAAATTTTTCAACAAATATATGTGTTTGATGCAATATAGAGGTTGGAGTTGTCACGATTTATCATTCTGTATTGTTTCTTACGCTTATATATAGCATTATTTGAAGCAACCAAAATATTTGACAATGTCATGGGGTCACCATAAAATCTGATAGTAGACTTTGACTAAAGTTTAGCATTTTAAACTCAGGTTGAAGATAAAAACATACACATTATGTAATTTTTTTAATGATTAAATACTTTTAGTTTTCGATTAAGAATATACATGGTTAATTACTTATTTATATTTTTGTGTCACTTTTGTCATATTTGTTTATACTGCGTTAAACTGGGTTCAAACAAGAATTTAAAAAGATTTGGATGAGGATGTTCTCCCACCAAATCACAAGTGTTTGAGGATGTTGCTCCATATAAACGCAATTGATGGGGATTAAAAATTAGACATTCAAAAAATTACGAGGGAACGTCAAATCGATATGACTTGCAATGTACATGGAACTTCTCTCATTAAACGAAAGATGTCTCTATGTGTGAAAAACATGCTCATTAATTTCTTTATAATTTATTGTTACTTAATATATATATTAAGTAAGAATAAATGTTAACAACAATGTTGCTGTTAAATAGAGTGAGATAATTTTATAATAATACTATAATACGAGGAATGGTTGTCAAGTCGAAAATCGCCCCAGAATTAATAAACTCCGGTAAACTTGGGGGTTTGGGGTTTTTGGCCACGAGGAATCGATTGTCGCCGGTTTTGAAGTGCTACGGTCGAGCAGTTCGGAGTTACAGATAGGATATTTTCAAACTTTATTAGTTCGCCATAAGGCTACTTAAATTTTCAAGCGCTAACGTGCTGCCATCTATAGCCAATATGGCGAACTAATAAAGTTTTATGTTTATGCTGTTATAGGTTTATAATATGTTTCTTATGTATGTATATATGTTTGGTTTTTATAAATAAATTTGTCAAAAATATTGAACTTCAACACACTTCAATCTTTACCTTTACTTTACCTTTGTATAGAATAGTTCCCTTTCCAACTCTAACTTTGTTTAGAATAGTTTACAATGGTGCACTTTAACCGGTTATCCTTTCACCAATGGTTTCACAAATTTTCTTAGGGCATGTATTGTTTTGATAAATCACAATTGAAAATTTAAATCTTCGAGTTAGCTTCGATACCTGTTTTCTCCGAGCGGTGCTCGGTCACCCGCTGGTTTTCTTAAATACAGAGATGTTACACTACCCATTTTCTCAAATTTCAAGAGGTAATAGATTAACGAAGATGATTAACGATTAATGAAAGGTGCAAATGTTATTTTGATGACTTTGATAACGTAAGAAAATCTCAATGATGCACAATTAATTTTATCCGTTTTTTTGGTATGGAATTGCAGTCGCTACACTTATTCGTTTGACATGCTGGGGTTTAAGAATAAAAGAGTGAAAGAGCATTTCGGTAGAAGTTTACTGTCAAAGTACTTTTTAAATATGAAAGGGAGCTTGTACATGATGAAATTCTATCTCGTTTCTGACATATCATTTATAAGTAACAGACATGTAAAACAAAATAAGCAAAATAACTGAGGAATGTACTTGGTGTTCCTATAAATTGTCCTACATTGTTACCTGACAGTTTAATATATTAACGTTTTTACGTTTTAAATGTAATCTGAAAGCTTTCATGAACGTCATCATGCGCTTGATGATACATTCACTAGTACCTCTATGATTTGCCGAATATATTCAAGACGCATTCTGAATATTTCTAGATACATAATTTTGCGATCTCAGGCATTTTTTATAACTTGTTAATTAAAAATTGCACACCTCATATAATTTGTACTGTGAGGAGGGATAATTTAAAATCCTTCTGAAACAATCGGAAAATTAGTAAACATGGGAAACTGAATAAGAAAATACGAATTTATATCGATATTATATCATTAAAATGCAATTTTCTGACTTACCTTCTTTTCTGAGCTCATGCTTTAAACTCATGTTTTAAACTATATTCAATAAATCATACACCACTGTAAAGAGAAAATAATTTTATTTAAAGCGTATATTAAGACTTAAGTGAATTCATGTTAAAAATCACTTGCTCGATTTAATAAAGCCATTTTAACATGGAATTTCGATTAACGGGAATATTAAAAATATAGATTCTATGTAGATGTATTCTGTTACAAAACTTATTGTAATTTCTTCAAATATATGGCGAAAGATTCAGTCATATGTATTAAAAAATGAAATAATTAAAAACGAAAATGCAGAATTGGAACTGTAAGAGAGGTTGTGATTGCTTATCGAAAGCACTGTTTAAGTTATTATAATTGATAACTCGTCTTTGCATTTATATATAGTATTAAAGGAAGTACTTCATGCTAGTTACAAAACAATAATTTTAGACTTTTTTATTTTTCTGCTATCAGCGTGGTAGCGCATGATGTTTATATTTCCGTCAATGAATTACTATTTGTGTATTATTGCATCACTCTATAATCTTTAGAAGATTATAAATATGGTAAGTAATAACCCAATGACTTTTATAAATTTCGCTTTACACATATTCTTTTGAAATCAATTGATCGCAATAAAGTTAGCATTTAACATATATTAAGAAAACCAGATGTCCATTTTTGTTTGAAAAATAATTTATTGTTAAAATGCTCCTCAAAAAGGCTCTCTTATAACTTCAAGCAGCTATCAGTTTGATAAATCAATCCTTAAAAGTTAAGATTTCACAAAATACTTTTCAATTAATATTAATTCTCTTTTGAAATTACTAAATATGTGACTTAAATCACTGAAATAAATTACGTTTAAAATGAATGATGACACAAATAAAAAAATAATATTAATAAAGAAATATGAAATAATAAGATAAATCTTTCATCGTTAGGAAGACAAAAGCTGAATTTTTTAAATAACTGAATTTTTACAAATAATATTTCGGTTAGAATAGCATAATAAGCACAATTATTGATTGGATTAACCAAGTCACAAAATAATTTATTCAATAAATTCATATAAATAATTAAGAGCCTTAAATGCTACTAATAAAAGTTTATTTGATCATTTATCACGAAAATAAGATAATTTTGAAGGGGAAATTCCTCTACCAGCATTTTAATATAGAACTGTTTTGATTGAAGACATTTCTAATGAATCTTCATAGATCCGTTGAATAATTTGTCTCTCTTTGCATTTATGTGTCGCTGAGAAAATTATTGAATAAAACCTGTCCTCAAATATTCAAAGAATTGTTTTTAACTGGCACTACAAACAGTCACTGAAGATTCATTCGTATTATTACATTTTGCTAAAGAAATATGCCAGTTAAGATACTTATTCAGCCCGAAGTCTTTAGAGGGATCAGATGAGCACGAAGTGTTAGACATTATGCTATGACTAATATTTCTGTCATTCCTTTCTATTTCTTCTTGTAAGCATGATATGTACATGCATGTTCATGATTATATATCAGTTTATCTGCAATGTTGGAAGCGTATCTGTAGATCTAGGTATGCTAACAGCAGTTCCTGTAAGCATTTTCACAATTAACTCTTAAAGCAATGTTTCTATTAAGCCAGTATTTCATAGAATAATTAATAGAAGCTGATAATTTAGGTATTTACTTACTTGAAAAACATATAAGAAAACAGAAAAATTGTATGGAGATTTAAATTACAGAGTGTCACTAAGCAGTGAATAATTTACTAAAAAATTATGGAATTGATTTCAATTGTTAATTCAGTATGTTACTTTATTCTAGTAAGTTTATTGTCAGTGGTAGAAATTTATCCTTTTCAAAGCCATTGGTTAATCAGAAGTATCATCTTTGTTTCAGATCTCCTTGGTTACGCACAGATTTTGTCCCTTGTACCTTCATATTTCTTTAAAAAGCGTTATTAATCTAACAATTACACTTAATCTTTTAGGTTCAATTTTCTAAATTTCAGAAGTTATCTCCAATAACTATTGCAGCATATTAGTTAACCATTAAGAATTTTGATTATCATAATAAGATTATATCGTTTTGTGTTGAATTTACTTTAAATCTAACAATTTGTTGCCAAAGAACTACGAAAGAATTTGTTTTGTCCCCTCAAATGTCGGTATTCGATCTGTATCCTTCAAAATATAGATATTAAATCATAACCAACATATCTTTATTCTTTTCATTGATAAAATTTATTAATTTATTAAATATTTAAATTTTTAATTAAAAAATTATGTGTATAATTTTTAACTAAAAAAAACTAAATTTAATTTTTTAAATATTTTTTTCGGTAATTTAGTATCATTTGATGATAATAAAAATATATTTTTGAACAAAATGAAAGAAATATATATTTTGAAAGAAATACTTTATGTGAAATATTTAGAAAAATCAATGTTAAATCATTCTTAACATGTAAATTAATGACTGTACTTCAAATTTACCTTTACACTCAGTAAAAATATAAAATATATTTTTCCCAAGGCATACATATTTTTTAGCGATAAGAATAGTTTTTTAAATGAAATATTTTTTGCCCATTTTAAACTTTCAAATAAGTATTGTTAATGTTCATACAACAATGAAATATGGGAATTTATTGAATAAATTTAAAATTATCTAGAATAAAGTAATCGAAATGGTTATTTATAACTCGAATAATTTCTTACAAAGAAAGGAGGTGTAGTGGTTTAAAGATAAGGTCGAATCAAATGATCTTAGGTTCAACCAATTCCACATAAATTTACCCTGCAAGCTGGTTCATTGTAAACCAAAGACGACAACGTGGGGATCATAAGAGAGAGGGAGACGTCATACTTTATTTAGAGGTCATGATTACGAGGTCCGTTCCAAAACCGTCCAATCCTTCCAAACGCGACTTTAATATAATGAAATTAAACCCTTGTCAGTGTTTTAAGACATCAATTAAAGAAATATGGTCTAACTTCCTTTTTTCTTCTTTCTCTAATTACAGTTTTAAATATTTTGCAATGAAATATTTCCTCACTGTATTAAATAATATTTCTGCCTCTGTTTGTGCCGATTGGAGAAGAAATTAAGATATACGTGTGAACACTTATTTTTCCAGGAAAAGTCACGTGAGAGTTTATTCCAAACGTCACATTCGACAAGAAAGGAATGTGCTCTCAAATGTCGATCCATCAAGCTATCTTCAGAGAGAACAGATTGACAGACTGCTAAGAGTATCCTGAGTTCACATTTCAGAATAAATATTTATATCATTCATATCAATAGAATTTCCTTGGAGAAAAGAGTTTTCGATTTTCAATGATGATATTGCGATCGTGACTTAATTTATTTTTGATTTCGTAAATTATACTACAATGTCTGATATATAAAATAATTATGAGGAAGGTTTCTGGGATTTGAATACAAGCAGATAGTCGTATTACTAAACATCTACTAACTCTTAAATTATGATAAATATTTCTAATTGTAAAGCGACGGGTATCACATATGTATTGCATGTTGTTATTGACAAGACATGTATATAAAACAGTAATATCCAAGTATCGAATATCGGTTATTATTGCAGAATGCAGAATCTCTCATTTATCTTTTGAGAATAGTGATCCGTATTCTTGTTCTGTTGAAGCAGTGTTATGAGGGTAACATACGATGTATTGCTTTATGATAAACATTCTGTAATATACGAACCATTGGAAAGTGAAATATGATATAGTACTAATACTCAAATAGAGAGGGTAATTTATTTTCATTCTAACACAACTTTAAATCAAAGACTATAATTAGTCTTCTGGCTAGAAATATTAGAATTTAAGTATTAATATGGTATACATTATTTAGAAAGGTTATTCAATAAAATAATCACATTGATATTTTTATAAATATCAATAAATTAGGGGACATTTCTTCAGATTTTTCTGAAATGTCAAAAGTAAAAATAAAGTTGAATATTTCCAATGAAATTTTATATTAACTTTGTGAATTAAAAATTTTACATTAAAATAACACTAAATTATTATCCTATAAATTTTATTTCTTGAATACGATTCTTATAGATAACTCACAACGACTGAAAATTATGTTTTCAATTCTAAAAATTATATTTAGCATCACAATATTTCCTTATAAATTCTAGACTAACTTACTAAATTATATAGACGAAAATATCAGTGATAATTAATAACTGCAGACCAGTAATGATAAACAAAGCATATATCACACTCGATAATAATATGATCATGTACAGAGGAAATTCTTTTCGACTAAATTCAGTTTTAATAGAAAACCTCTTCAATGTACCATTTTAAAATTGTTGGATAAATTTTTCTACATTGTTTTCCTATGTTAAAAAGAAAACTTAGGCATGAAAACCCTTTTTGAGGGTGGGAAAAAACAGATTTCTTCCAGTAGTTTTGCAAACACTAAAGAAATCATTATATTTTTCAGATTTGGATAACAGGAGCAAGATATATGAAGCCAATGATTGCATAGTCTCAAACGAGATATATAATATTAAAGTTAATTGCAGAAATTAATTGTATGATTAATATTCGGCCATTTGTTTCAACAAAAACCCTTTAGATTTGATTATTAGAAAAAATAATTATAATTATCCCCTCATATCCCCACTTATTTCCAGAATTATTCTGGCCACATAAATAATTATATTTTGATTGTGAATGAGTAATTGAAGGATTTGCTGCAAAAACAATGTAGCTCCAACCTAGAGGAATTTGGAGTTACATGTACTATCATGTGGTAAATTAAAAACTTGTTCGTTTGTTGCCAAAAAGATGTAGCACCAATTTTTTGTTATCGCGTTACTCAAGGAAGGGAGTTGTTTGAATGTTTTAGTTTGTTTCTATATAGAAGTAGCTCCTGGAGTAAACGCTTTTTCTCAATACTGATCTGAATCTCGTGGAACACATGGAAAGTAAATAGAGTTTTTGTATCATGTGAGTATACAGGTATTATAGAGAAGACAAACGAAAAGTTTAATGTTACTCAAGTTACACAAAGAAGGACTTTCTACGCTGACCTATTAAAAGGTTTCTTCCTGAAAACTGCTTGCGTCTCTTTTAAGGTGTCTGACTACGTTAAAAACACTGGTTATCGACCACATTGGCGAATCTTTTTTATTATTATTTCTTGTAGTTCAAACATTCCTTTTTCCAAAACAATTTAATTTTTTTTTGGAAAACGAAAGCCTTACCAACCATCCAGGTTCACATAGTTTTCTGCTAAAATTTGTCTTTAAATACATTTTCTCAAAACTTTACTTTTCATAAAAATTCTCCACCGTTAACAGGATATCCCAAAAACTAATACATAAAAGTTACATAAAAGTTTCAGCGTGTATTTTAAATGGTATGGGTAATGAAATGAACTAAAAATTTTACTTTTGGTGAAAAACTTTTTCATTTATAGGTGTTTTTAGAGCAATTAAGTTGTGAATTTATGGAAAAATACATATATACGGATATTTCTACAAGTAAATACTCCGCATCTAAAGATTTTTCTTAGAGTTAGGCTCATTTCATTCATCATTGTATTCTATAACTTGTGTACAAAGGAAAATAGGATGGCTGCATTACAATTTTGCGTAGAGTGTTAACCGTTTTGGTTCAATTTAATTAACATTTATTACAAAATTTCCTATTTCTCAAAATATATTATATTTTCAAATGATTGTGTTGTATTTTGTATTATAATTGACAATCCATCTAAAAACCATTGTTTTAAATAGTTTTTAAGAAAATGCAATTTTTCAAAACTTTTCCTTCGAATGTAGTCGGATACCTTAATGGTAACCAAAGGGAAAAGTATTTTAAAGAAATATAGAGTTTTTTTTCATGAAAAATCCGGAATTAAAAAAAGAAACACGTTATGTAGAAAGAGTGTTCGACTATTTTATAACAAGACAATAAGAAGATTCAGCATCCAAAAGATTACTCCATTAATATTAAATAAGCTTCAGCCGTCTTATTCCCACATTCTTCCACTTAAAAACATAAATAAGAAAAATGTAATGGAACTAACTCGCAAATACGTCCCACAAAATCATTTGTATTTCTACGACGTCTTACAACTCGTCTATGCAGCAGATGGGCCCAATGTTGCAGAAGGCGAATGAAATGATTAATGGAAATATAATTTTTGCTTTTAAAGCCAAATTGTATATATATGTTGCTATTTTACTTTAAATAATTAACGATATTATAGTAAACTGCAATTTTATCATGAAATATTTTTTCTTAGAGTTAGACAGACTATCTATTTCGATGGAAGAAAGACGTAGCTCCAACGTTCCAACATGTGCCATATCACCTGAAAAATATATTTGGTATGTGAAAATACTATCATAACATGTAGGAACAATTTATAAGATTGATCAAAAGAGAAAATTTCGAACAATTTGGAATTAAAAATTTTCAAACGTTTTTTACGGTTTTCTGCAAACTTGAATAATTGGAGATATCTCCTTTTTTGCAGCAAACCCTTCAATTAAGAATCAAGCTGTTTTTATGGGTTTTGTTATTTCTATTAGAAATTGGTCATAAGTGTGTATAATCTGTGTTAGTTTGGTTAGGTACAAAATCGTTTCAGTTCTTATTTCTTTCTCATTAAGTAAATCATTTTAAGAGATTTTTACTACAAATTTTTTCCATGACTTGTGAAAAATTGTATTTAGAAATGTATTTTGCATCTGTTTATCAAACTATTAATTACGTCCTAATTAATTTAAAAGATTGTAATAAATAAATAGAACAAATGGTCTAATTAACTATTAACTAGTAAAATTAATATAGCCTGAATTTATATAAACTGTGTAGCCAAAAAAGGATAAGAAATCTATAACTGAATAAAAAATAAAGTAAAATAAAAGAGGAAAATGGAATGATTACACCAAAAGAATTCATCTAATTACTACTGATTTTCAAAATCTCTGTTTAATATAAATCTTTTAAATCATTCTTCTAAACATATTTCCCATTGTTGCATGTAGATCCTACAAATATAGCAGGAAAAAGACATGGAAAAATAATTAAATTTTAATGAAGAGTAGTGAATTCATATACTCGTTTTGTAAGTCAAATGAGTCATAGTGAAATTAAAAAAAAGGGTATATATTGTATATTTCAGAAAAGGAATTGCTGCCTGCCGTCATATTTAGAATTTATATGTTCTATTACATACTTTTTACATGACTATGATATCATGCCGGATTGAATTTGAAATCGAGAAATGGAATATATTCCCACTTAAAAAGGGAAATAAATAGCTGACGACAAAACCATTGTTTACTTATTTAAAACTATACTTAGTTATAATTTTTGCATGACTTTGACAATATTTAAAAAAAAAAATGTGGGCAAAATATTGAAAAATATATGGAAAGTTCAGCGCCCTTGGTGCAAATACCATAGGTAATTTATCATATATAATTTTAAAGAATTATTTTATAATTTAATAATATATTCTTTTTAAGATTTTGTCATTTTGGGATACAATGTCAATCTTCAATTTCAATTTTTAAGTTTATCTATGGAGAATTTTATTCATGCTAGCTTTTTTTCAAAATTTTACCAATAAATGATACATTATACTAATCAATAGTATATCCTTTCATAGAAAAAGCGCTCTTCAGCATCGGAAATTCCCTGTAAAAGCTAAAATTTAAATCACTTCAGCCATCAAAAACTACTTTAACTGATTGTAAGTCGTTAGAAAGCGAGTGCTCTCTAAACAGCCATATTGTCTAAAGTAGTCGACGATGCATTGAGAAAAAATCATTAAATCGAGGAAATTCAGTTAACTGAAAAATCTTTCCCATTAAACAAAGCAACGCAAAAAGGCTATCAGTTAGGCCTCTGATTTATGTGTAATCACTTCTCAGTGAAGAGGCATCATTTAAAGGCATTTTCTTTCGACTTTCTACGAAGGTCGGTGCGAAGACGTTTATCTTTAGTGTAATTAATCCTGTCTACATGAGAAAGAGAGTTCAAAACTGTATCTTTCTGATATACTGACCTTTTTTATCTTTTGAAATTGTATAAATAAAGTGATTAGACTAGATATATTCCCTCTTGAATTTTTTAAGGAAATCAAGGGGATTCAAACATGTAAACAGTTAGACAAATAATGCCTAAAAGTAACTACATTTTGGATTTAATTTGTGGCAATTTAAGAGTTCCAGACTACATCAGATGTACAGTAAACATAGTAGCATTCATTATTCAAAGTATCATACATTCATTTTAATCTTTGGAAATGTTGATGCATATAAAGCTTATATGAATTGTGTAACATCATCATCAACACATTATTAAAATAACTAAAAGTGAATTGACATAATATTATGCAAGTAATTCTTAGAATTAGTATAAATAAGGGAATAACTACTTTCCATACCAAAGAAATATGTTTCGGTTTTCCAAATTTAATATGATTTAGTATCATCTGTCGTGGTGCTTTAGGCTTATTTTGCAGCAATTTCGAATTGCTACGCTTTAAAATCTTATTCTTTATAGATCTAAAGGTCATTCGAAGAACAATTTTCCAGTCATACAAATATACCAATTTTCCTATTTGGTCCACTTTTATGCTGATTGAGAAAGCGCTTAACAATGTATGTGGTAAATTAACTACATGAGAAAGAGCATTTCATTATTCCTATGATAACTAGTATTTTTCTGGGTTTATCGTCTCATATATGGCAAGAAATTTGGCTATTAATCTCTGGTATGTGGTTAACAGTATTCAGAAATCTAATTTGTATTCTATTGCGTTTTTTCAACCACTTGGAATTAAAATTTGACATAAAAATACAGCTGTTATCTCAAAAAGTTTCACATAGAAAGACAATTGTTATTTCAAAATCATATTAAATTTAACTAATAATTTAAATCATTGCGTTTGGAATTATCGCATTTGCATGATTTTTATGTAAATACAGACGGCCAAATTTTGTTAGATTTGACTCAAACTATTGCTGGTACCAACATTATAGATTTTAAATCTGTGAACCGAATTTTATCCATCACTCCTCATTGTTTCATAGTTATCATGTTAGTTTATAATTAATGAGCTAGAAAAACAGATTTTCTCTCTATGGAGTTTCTTCAAAATATATAAATAAATAAATCTAAAATTTTAATATAAAATTATTTTATCAAGTTTTTTTTGTCTACATCAGCATATTATTGAGATAGACAGACGGACATTCGAACAAAAATCCTTGTTTTCTGATCTCTGGGCAATCTAAAACGCAAAGATTCGTCAAATCTCGAGTTTGATTTTAAAAAAAATATTATACGTTCTTAAATTATACATGCGAGAAAGTAAAAGAAAAGCCTGAAAATTTCGCCATATCCTTGATTTATTTAATATCAGTAAGTCTGGAGAGTCTGGAGAAAGTCATAAAACAAGAGATGTATCTTTATATGGAATAGCATTATGTATGATACCTAATCAAGCATGTCATTAGATTTACATGGTGATTATTATTAACGGTTTCAAAACGCTATAAAAGAAAGAATCACTGAAGAGAATGAAGTCAGATTTAAATGTTATTGAAGAAGGCGGAAAGCGTATGGCAGAAGAAAAAATAGTTTTAAATTTTAGCATCAGATGGCACTGTAAGAGGTAGAATATATAAATTAAAATACCTGTCATGCGCACGATACATTTCAGTGTTATAAAACCTCCAGGTACACTGCTGTTTCTCATTCCACATCTCAGACGTTTGTCATGGATGTCTCACATCGGAACCACGCTCTGCGAGCAAAGAGGTATTACAAGAATGATGATTGTGTAAGAGTAGCTCTGAAAAAGTTCAGGTCACTGAAAGTTATAAAAGAAAACATTGGTTCAGTGCGTATCATGGGTCTGAAGAAAGTGATGCAAAAATTCGAAATGACAGGTTTGTTTGATGGCTTTTCGCAGAACATTCTGAACATCACCCCGGTGACATTGCGATCCGCTGTGGAACAGGCTGTTTGTGGCTTTCAACTTGTTGCACACAACGGTGGACATATTGAACATGTTCTGCACCTGTTTCGCAATATTTCCGAGCTTTTTTGATGAATGACTCTTTTGCGGTATTTCGCCGCAAAACTCTTGAAACCGATTTGTCCTTTTGGATGTGATGTGTACACCCATGCAAATAAAACTACTCAAAAATTCTAATTTGTCAATGCGTTTTAATGTGTAATTTATACCTTAACAGTTGTTTTACGAATCCATTCTCATTTCTCGTCGCGATTCTGCCGCTTACAGCGCTATCTGTTGCTAATTTTTGAAACTATTTCTTTCTGTCATACGCTTTTCGCTTTCTTCAATAACGTGCCTTTCAAATTTGACATCATTCTCATCACTTTCTTTTTTATAGCATTTTGAAACTTTAACTTTAATTATAATCACCCTGTATATGGCATGTGAAATCACTCATTTAATGCGTAAATTTTATTACTATTAATATTAAGAGATTTTACGTAACCATAAGATTTTTACAGTGTTTGTAAACACTTTACTTGGTAAGAAGAAACGTTCTTTATGATAACCGCACATCTCCTTTTCAACATACAATGGAATTTAATGGTAAAAGCCCTTCTTAACAACTCTGATGTTCCCCCATTATCACCCTCAGTTACATCCCAGCAATTTCCTTTTCCTCACCATAAAGGAAGACAATAGAAAACCTGAAGTTATTGCGGCCACAACTGTTGGATGTAATTGTGATTCCTTGTTGCCCATGTCATTTGGCGTTACACGGAACGATTATTTTGTTGAATGTCTTCTCAACTCCTGAAGGAAATCGTTAAGATAGTGAATTGCTAGCAAAGGTAAAGGAAAAACAGTCAATTGATCTTAATTAATGAATTAATCGGATATTTGGGGATTGGGAAATTAAATAAAGCCTTAAATGCATTTCAGGGATGTGCAAGAACATAGTAATAGAAGAATTGCTATAAAGGATGATTTATTAAAAGAAAAAAATATTGGATGGTATAGATTTTTTTATTACAATATTATTTTACAGAAATTTTTTTGAGAAAATTAGTGATTAGGTTGCAAATATTAATAAATGAAGAAAATTTGGTAATTTTTAAAAGAATTATGGGAATATTTGTAAGAAGATCTGAGTGCAATTTGATTTATAAATGCGTTACAGTATAAATTTTTTTAGTTTACATTTTAATCAACGATTATTCATTATTGATGTCTAAACATCTTAATATTGCCACAATAATTGTAAATGATTAACCATTTGTTTAAAGTTATAAAACCACATGAAATATCTCAACAAAAAACTATTTGTAATATTCCTTCATTTATATAACTGTATTGTTTAATCAAGTAATAATAATGAAGAAAGGATTTCTATCGATATCGAGCATTAAGAAATATACAATTTTGAAAATTCAGTAAATGCCGTGAAAGTGAATGCTTACTTTTTCAAAAAAAAAAATGCATCAAAGGATGTTCGAAAAATATAAATAATAACATCACTTTTTAATAAGCGCATCATCGTGCCTAAAGCTATTGAAATGTACAGAGTTACATTTAAAATAAAAACATCATTTTTTAAGCAGTTATATTTCAAATGACTGGAGAGTGGAATTCAATATATTAATTTTGAAGCAGAAATCTGTGGGTGGGGTAAAATTCTGGCACGTAGTCTAATTTTATCTTCTTTCATAAGTAATAAAACAAGCCATTGAGATGAAACTAATAAAATTTGATTGGCAACTGCGTAGATTAAGTCCCAAATCCAGATGATTTAATGGCACATTACTCGTTCCAGCTCATTTACAAAGAAATGTCCTGTATGTTCTTAGAAATATTACAATTTTCGTAATCATCTGAAGCATGATTACGCCAGAATAAAAAGGAAAGCAAGTTATGATCTTTAGGATGTTGATGTAAAATAGTATAGCAGCTGAAATGAAATTTAGAAACAGTGCAAATATGGCAAAAAAAAAAAAAATCAAAAAGACATGAAACGTTAAGGAAGCTCTGTAAAGTTTCAAGGTAAATATTTATAATAAATTCATAATGAAAGGAAGAGACAATTGAAATGGTTGCGAAACTATGCAATTAACATAATTTTCCCCAATAAGGCACACTTTACTTTCAGCTACATCATGCGTTGAAAAGCTAACATTTTTGAGCAATACCTCATTTTCATTAAAATTATATTCCTATTAGATAATTAGCACACTGAAATCCTTTAGAGGTGAAAAAATTAGCTTTAATTGATACATTTATTGAGCATGATGCTTTTAAGTCTTATTGCGTTCGTTTGCACATAAATAAATAGTCAAACAGAAAATTGTTTAGACAATGAATATCTCTCAAAATTTCAGTCTCATCAATAATCAAACAGATAAAAAAAAAGGCTCGAATTTTATCCAATAAGCTTGTTTAGATGTGAGAAACAAAGATAGATAAAGTTAAATTTGAAGGATTTAATCTAAATTGTAGATTGGGATACGAAAATGACAAAAAAAAAATTGTCATTTCTCTACTTTGATATGACATTTTTGATATTATTTCATAGACAAACAGGGTGATAGACATACAAATGATTAGTTTTTGAAAGTCTAAATCGAGAAAATATGCTCAAGGTTTGGAAGATGAATTCTATTTATAACGAATTCTTTCAGTATAATATTCTATTATGAACTAAATATCTTCGTTATAATATTGCAAGACAATGGCTTTCGTAAACTTAAGTCAGCCAATAATGATAATTTAGGTTATATATAATTTTAGTAAGGTAATTAAGCCCTGGACTTCAAATGAACGTAACAGAGACATGTCGTTTGTGTTCCGAAAGGTCCAAGGTTGGAGTAATTTTAATAAATTAAGCGTAGTTATATGAGTGGTATGAAACAATGGCACATCCTTAAACTAGGATGAAACTGACCACTTGTATACTTACCTTCTGAATATGTACCAGTGATTCTTATGTTAGAAGAAAGAGAGAAAATGGATGTCAGTTTTTATAACTACGATTTATCTATGAAATTCAGAGTTGCTAATAAAATTGCTGATTAAAAATCTGAAAAAATCCTTTCAATTTTAATCATAGAATGAATATTTGGCAATTTTCAGAATGATTCTCGATTGTTATAATAATTTGACGTACAAGCCCTTTGAGAAAGATACAACTTATGACGTGGCAATCAATAAGAAAATGAACAAATAAAGTAATTAATGAAAATAATAACAGAAAAAAATAATTTAGATAAAGAAATTTTCTATCAAAATGAATGAAAAGAATCACCATATTGAAATACAAAACACTCTGTATTAAAATGTGTATTATAAAATATATATCTTACAAGTGCTATTAAAAAAAGAGGACGTTGTTGGAAAAATTTACTTTCGCATATTTTAGAAAAAATAGTTTGTATATAAGGTAATAAATTTTAGCCCTTCCTTTATTTGAAAGGAATCGAAATTCAATTTAATCTGTATAATTTTTAGATTCTATATTATTTTTCTAGTGCTACTTGGATCAAATGAATTGGTAGAATGATAAAATTAAATTGTAACATGATAAAATAAGAACAATGATAAAATTAAATTGTAACATAGTTATTTCCTAGTTTAGCATTATTAACACAAGAGAAATGGCAAAAATATTTTTTTTTATACTTAAGCAAATATTTATAAAGATCTTCGGATATTCATTCAGTAAATCTCCCAAGTGCTCGCAAATTCTTACGTTTAAGGAAGGAAAATATTCCAGATAAGCAGATATTTTTCAAGAAGAAACAGTATCATTGAGAAATGAGGATAGAGACAATAGCAATCGGCCATGTAAAAGTAAATCGATTCCCTAGATTGCTTACAACCATAAATACTGCCTAGTTATGGCAAAAGACGTCTTTTTTGTTCCGCTGTATTTTTTGCTATAATTCAGAAGTAAGGAATTTTAGTCTGTGGAATTTGAATGTACTACGCGAAGTTCATCTAATTATTTGAGATGTAAGAAAACTAGTGTTAGAATAGCCATTCTCATAGATCTTTTGTAGGGCTGAATCACTGACATGTAAAGAAGGTAACATGAATAAGTATGTTATTAGACAGCGCTTGATATACTGAAATATTTAAAGAGATATTTATTCTGTTAGGGAACCTTTTTTTCTGATATGTGCCTATCTCATATTCATAAGGGTAGAATAAGATCTCATGTGGTTTGATTCAGTATAATAACTCCGACAAAAAAACTTTTTCCAAGTATGGGAAAAAGAGAAACAGTGAAGGCATGAAATGATGATTTTGTATATCTCGGAAATCTAAGAAATACTATAAGCTTCTATATGCATTTATGAAAGCAGTAATTAAAAAAAATCGAGCTTAGGTGACATAACTATGTGATAAAAAGACATATAGAGCGAAACATATAACTAAGCCGTATATAAGTATACAAACTATCTAACAGATATAAAAAAAAGTTTATATTTACAGATATTTGAAATAGTCTTTTATGTAATTAAAATTATAATTATGAAATTCAACGAATGACTCTAAGATTATGTATATAGGGATTTTTTAAAATAGTCGGTGTTTAGATTGAGAGGTTTTAATGAAACGTATACATTGAAGAAGTAAAAACATTGTTTATTAAAAACACAAAAAAAATTCGTTTATTTACGAAAGATTACTTACAATTAAAGGACATATGATTAACAAGAAAAAATGACAAATATAGTTTTAAACTACTTGTTTAAATAAAACATAAAGATCTTGATTAAACGAACAACCTCTTCTTGATCCTTTGTCTCTCATTGGGAACATGTCTCAAAGCGTTTTTACGGTTCGGCAGCCAAGTATTGAGTAACTCAAATCGACACGTTTCTGCGCATAGAGACGCTTGCACAGTTGATTATTTTAGTGATTACTGATTTGTGCTGCCCTCTGAGTAAGATATAATACATTAGCAAGCACAAATAAAAAATAATGAACACTGCAAATCAATCCAACACGTTTATACAAATAACAATTGAGTTATGTTATAAAGCACTAATATCAGATAATAATTTTAGGATTCAAAGGAATATAAATGACCTATGTGTGATTAAACGCATAACATTAGTTCTAAAATTAATAAGAATATTAAATTAATTTTTAATAATCAATTATTAAGAGCAAAAGTACAGTTTTTTGCTTTCATAATTGTTTTTTAATAATTTCTTGCTTTCAATAATTGTCAAATACATAATTATATATTTTATATGCCTGTAATAGTCCAAGAAATTTATTAAGAGTGAATTTTCATAATTTCTTATTTAGAAATAGTTGAATTTATATATCAGGATTACATCTGAATCATCTAATAACATGTATTATTAAAAATTGACACACTGGAAATTGATTAGAAAAAAATTTTACAAGAAACCGCATTTGTGAAATGGAAATTACAATCGAAAGAGAAAAAAATTATGCATTTGAAGTTCTTTATGGAAAAATCTACTAATAATTGATACTAGAAATCTTCAAATTATCTAAATGGGACCATTTATTTATCTGCTTTCTATTTTTTATGTGATTATTTGAATAAAAAAATCTTTTGTTAGTGACTTATATTTCATAAAAAATACATTTTTATGAATTCATATGTTTTTGTCGAATGTTAATTCAAATGCAAAAGAAATAAAAATATTTTTTCATAGAAATTAAAACATAATTATCTTAATTTCAGTTCCGATAGCCAAACAGAACCGAAAGACATTACATTTACTTTATCATCCACATTAATGAAAATGCAAGAAATATAGCAAACCTATTTAAATAAGGACGAAAGTTTTTTAGAAATCTAAAAGCAACGAGTTCACTACGAGCTTCGGACGGCATCCTTCTACTTATCTTTCATGGAATGATTATATGGTAGATACCTTTCAGGAAGATACAACATAACATGGAAAAACCGAAAACAAAAACAATGTTATTGATAACGGGAAAAAATCGATGTTGAAGATTGCTTACCAGCATAACTAGTATCAGGTTCTGATACAAGTGGATTTTTTTTCTTTGGTTTGTGTTGTTACGATATTTCTTGGGAAGAAATGGATTCCATGTCATGGATCGAAATGTTTTTCCCAAGTGTATCGCTTTTATTCAGAATGATGGAGAAATAGCCGAGGATTTTCTTGTGGTTTTGCTTAGGATAAGCCCAAGGCGATGAAGGGGTTGCTGTAGAATCCTACTTAAAAAAGTGTGGCGAGTTATCATGAAGTCTACCTTGGGGTTTTGGTAAAATCTTCACAAGTTCAGTAGTATTTACGGAGTGTGATTTTTTGACCAGGGTTTGCAGATCTGTTAGTAACTTTGGTCGGTTGTGCTATGTAATATGATTGTATAGAAACCTGAAAGCTAATCTGGAAATACAATTAATACATAATGAAATTGATTTTGACCTATTGTAATGAAAAACATAAGAAATAAAGTTTCTGTTATCTGAGTCATATTATATAAATAATTTTGTAATCCTTTGTGCTGTAATTCAAGAATAAGGGTAAAAATGTTTTCATTTCATGGGATGTAGTTGATAATAAATATGGTTTCAATGACTTCAATTTTATATATGTTAAAAATTCTAATTTGTTATTTAAAAGTTGTGGCATTAGATATTCTAAATTCATTCATTCTTGAACGGGTATTTATACAGTCTTATATTCTTCGAATCATTTCTATACTGTTTTGTGGAAATCCGTAGCTGCTAAACAATTGCAGAATTTTTAAAAAACATATTTTACTTACGTAAGTAAATAATTACGAGTTTAGATAGATTAGTCTTGCTTTAACGTAATGCTGTTGTATGGGTAGAAAGGTTCTGGACGTTTTAACTGTTTCATTCATAAAATCATTTTAGTTCTAGTACCGCTGAATATTAAAACGTCTGAGTTTAGGGTCTAGCTTACTCCCCTCAAAAATTGCAATCCCAGCAATGGTTGATATATAAAAGGGGACGTCGTTTAGTTGGCGGTCAAAAGCAAATGCATGCTCGTACTTATTTTATGAATTTTATGTATGAAAACTTTTGCCCTGCATGTCCTTTTAATGTATAATATCTCGCATGTTCTTTCATAACCTGCATATCCTTTTCTGTTCTTTAGAGCATGTATATATCGGATAAAACCTTGGATTTTTATTCAATCTTAACGACAGGGAAAAAAATTCTCAGTGACATTCATGTATTTCTAGTATCCACCGGAATTTCGAACAGCTGCCGTTTGAAAATTTTAAACATTTAGAGAGTTAAGTACTGTGATCCATTTATTTAGAAATCAAATCCCTCCTTCCTTTTCAGCCCAGGAAGTTTCCTCTGAGTCTAAATGCACATATTGTGTCCAAAATAATTCTTATGAGTAGAATATGAAAGGAGAGATAATTATTATTGAATATAATTTTAAATAAGATTCCACTATTATGTATTTTGATAAAAGGTTTAAGACCACATTTTTTTCAAAGTCAAATTGCGGAAAGATGCACGCATTTATGATCTTGACTGATAGTCTGGGAATCTTTATATACGGGCAGACGCACTTGAATTATCATAGATAAATAACGACTCTTATATAGTTTTATATAACAGTGTGCTTACTTTGAGATTTTGAATGACTATTTGAAATGGAGTGAAATAAAATTCTGCATTCAAAGTTGCTTGTTTTTGAGCATTTACAATTTTGAAATCGCTTGATATCGAGGTTAATATATGTATATGGCATCATTTTATAAATGGGCTATTGTATTTGTATGAAATCAATGAACTGTGTTCTTAATTATATGACATACTAAATTTTTTTAAATCTCTTTGCAATTCTTTAATATCTTACAGAACCACAGCAGTGTGAGAAGATCTGGATAACATATGTTCATGTGAATTCGGCTGCAAATTCCTTACAAATACTTCCTTTAAAAATAAAACTATTACAAAGAAAAGCCGTATTTGTTTTTTCTTTTACTGCAGTAGACTTTTACTCTTTTATAGTAAAGTTAATCCATCAACTCTTGCCAATTCCATTGATAGCGCCCAGAAAGAGGAAAAATTCTGGGGAAACGTACTTTTTTCCGACAATCAAAAGATTCGCAATACAATAGCTAAGGAGAGATCACAATACTTTTTCTCCACTTATTATATCGCATCTGACATTGACGGATAATCGCTACTCTATTGCTCTGGCTCATCGACAAATGGCCTTTCTTTGATAATGGTGAGAAATTCTCTTATTTCTTTGTTGTTATTACTCCTCTCGACATCTCAGTGTTTGTTCTGGAGCAACGGAACAAGACAACGTGAATGACGTTTTGTAGAGAAACGTGTAACACTGGGATTGCATTCGCTTCATTTGATTTTTTTTTTCAGATTGTATCCTACTATTGGCAGCTAAAAACATTTCAGTTCTGTTTTGCGTATATATCTCAAACACTTTCTGCAATTGATTTTTTAAGAATAATGATTTTTAAAAGAAATAGAGAGAAAACTGGTCATGAATAAAATAACCGAATTAGAATCAATTTTTTTTTTTTTTACAATTATGCAGAAAGGAAGTTAAGATATGTGCCAAAACGAATGCATTACTTCATCACTTATGATTATTAAGCCTTCTTTCAGAATTTTTATTATACGTTTGGCATTGCAAAATTTCATAATTAAATTGATTGTTTATAGAAAAGTATTTCCTAAGAATGATATGCCTTAACTATTTTATAATTTAAATGTGGGGGAAGGTACTTTAAAGTTTTTTGCTTCCATCTAAAATTTTTCTCATATTTTTTTTGCCATATTCACCTTTAAAAATTAATAAAATATTAAATTTGTGCTACTTATACATTTATTTCATGACTCTCAGTAAAATTGAGTCAGAAAAACAATTTTAATAAATATAAAAGAGTTAACGATGAAACTGTCGAAAGTTCACAAGATTCATTTAACATTGAAAGCGTCATTTTACAAACCCTATAACTCTCGAAATTATCATTAGAATTACATAAATTTTGTTAAAAAGTTAACTTTATTGCAACAAATCAATTCAGAAAAAAATTAATAACCATAGTAGATGAATTTCGAGACGTGCATCTCAACAAAGCCAATCCCTAGAACTATTACCATAAACATCAAATTTGTGTAGATTCGGTAATAAATAATAAAAAAGTATTCCATTTTTTTGATAATGATTAGGCCATTTATTTCACCGAATTTTTTCTTTTTTGTAAAAAAGAGCAGTTTAAACGCAATGAAAACTTTACAATTAAGACTTGATATATTGTTAGTTCCGTAGCTTATGTTTATGTATTATAATGTTTGAAATGTGGCACATATATTATGAAGTGTTCTTAAAATTATATGCATTCCTATACCTTTATCGTAAGACTTCTGTTAGCTTTAACTTTATTAATTACATTGAAGTCTGGATATCTATCAAACAGAAAGGGTCTAATTTATTTTCCAATTTTATAATGTTAGATATTTGTATGAAAACAATTCATGATATTCCGATTTTAAATGCCAGTTACTAGAGAATATTTTGTTCGTCAAAAGAAATGTAGGATTATTACACATTTGTACATACGATAATGCTTTATTTCCCTATTCAGTTCCTCATTGCTGTTTTCCAATTTCTTCCCTGATCTCTGTATGGGATAGCCGACGTGTACATATAACTGCATATTTATAAGTAAGAAACATCTATGACGACACAAATTTCAGTTCGTATATATAAAGGGTTATAGAAACTAGTTTATTAGATTTTATATTAGTTGATGCTATTTAGTTCAAAATATTATCAAGCAAATTGCAAAAGAGATGGATTTTGAATATGAAAATTAGAGGTGTCTTTTGCGGAAATTGATCAGAAGTCATATTTAACAAAAATATTCCGCTATCTATTTATTAGAAAATTAAATATGGATTTTATATTTTATCTAATGTTGCCTCGAGGATCGAAAAAAAGAAGTTTATAAAAGAAAACAATTGATGCGATTCTGATATATCATTATAATATGAAAATAATTTATGTTTAATTTTATAATTAAGTGAAAGAAAAAAGAAGGAATTAAGTTAATAAAATACATTGAAAACTATCCGGAATAAAAAAGATTTAATCTTGAGTGTTTTTTTCTGATTATTATTCTAAGGGTTTAATATTTTAGATGGCCAAAACATTTTTCTATGTTTTTGGAAAAGTAAAATAAGCTATTATTTTCATGTTTTATTTCTTTAGCATTTACAGTCTCCTGTAACAATTATTGGGCAATAATGATAATCTTAATTATATGCCATGCATGTGACTAATTAAAGATAACATGCATCATTATAGGCGGAACAACTTGACATTTTAATGGTATGGTAAAAGGAAACACGGTATGCCACATCCTAAGCTACATAGTTTATTGATAAACTTACCTCAAAATGAATAGTTGATTCTAGCAAAACCTTTAATTCTTGATTGATAAGTCTTTCTACAATGTCATTTTCTCTACCGTTTATTATCTCTCTACTGAGCTTACTAAAAATTGTTTTATAAATCACTATACAATTTCCTATTTAAAATGAAGCAGCAACAAAGTTGAATCACTTTATTACATTATTTTAAAAGCACAATTCTAATAAAAGGAATTTCTTTATAATTATCAAACTTTTTAAGAAAAAAACACGATATTTCTCTTCTGAAAATACATTTTAATTTGTAAATTAAAAATATATTAAAACAATGATAAGAAATAAGATTATGAAAATGTATTATTTCTTTATGGAAATATATTCTTTCCTTATGGAAATATATTCTTTACTTATGGAAATATATTCGTTAAACTATATACTTATAGACATATTCTAAATTATACAAAAGAAAAAAGCGCTAAAAAGTTATTAATGATCGCAGAAAGAAATGGCATAAGTGATGCGTAAAAACATTAACATAAACAAAGCGCGAATATGGACTTCATGATAATAAAATCCTGATCTGGGGAAAGCTGCATAACTATTTCATTCCTTCATAGGAACACTTATTTCCAATAAATCCTCATAAATGATGTGAATAAATTTCTCTGTGATGACTTCATATGTTAAACAGGAAATCTAAGCAAGAAAATTAATCATGAATATGTAAAAAGTGTCTTTCTTCTAGAAAAATTTCCAAAAAACCAAAGATTTCACTCTCCCTTTTAGATTTAAATAGTAAGGAAATAAGCGTACATATATGGATAGCAGGAAATTGAAGAATAGCATTCTAAACACATATTTATTCAAAAGAAGACAACATTAACTCATTCAGTTCAATGAAGAACCACGTTTTCAATTTTTAGGATCTTATTTCACATCACAATATTTTCTTATAACTTACATAAGTTTTCAAAGTTATTATTATTAATTACTAGAACACGAAACATGTACCCGACGCGATGGTAAAAAGATAAAATTCAGAGGATATCTGCTGGTTTAACTCTTCATTTTTTCATCAAAACTTTTTGATAAATGATCTCTCACAATGAGTCATCTTAGATGCATTGAGTAATTGCATGTCTTTATGTATTTAACATAAAATGTTTATATGTAAACAGAAAATTTAAGCAAACAATTTTCTCTCCATGATACGAAAATGTCTCCTCTCCAGAAATTTTGTAAAGACAGAAACAGCCATTATGTCTTTCAAATATCGGAAAAATAAGTATACACTAAAAATATTAATATATCAGTCACAACTACTTTAATGAAATAAATCACCAGATCGGAATTATTAATGGAGCTCAAATGCTTTGATTAATATTTAAAAAATTTGTTTTAGAGGTACCTCTTTAAAATTAACAGCGTAGGAAACTTTAACAGATGAATAATCATTCATATCGCCATTTAATTCAGGTCATAAAAATAAATAACAGGTGGTAGTGTTAATGTAATTAGTTTAATTTGATTTTATGGATTTTGGGGTTTTTATTAATATCAGAACTATTTGCCAGCAAGTATAATAAAAATTTGTTATTTTCCCATTCTTGTGAAGATTATACAATATATAATACAAACAAAATTGAAAGTTTCATTGTTTGTCAAAAATAATACTTTAAAATATTCGTGATACTTTTACTAACTATTTAATTAAATTCAATTAAAGTTTGAACATAATTATAAATTTCTTAATAAATACACTGATGGAAAAAAATCCCAACACCAAGAAAAAATTATTGTACAGTAATGAAATTTTAGGAATACATTTGTCTAGGTAACATATTTAATTGATTATAGTTTCAAGATCACAGGTAGAGCCATTGACGAGAAGAGCCATTTCAAATGTGAAATGTTGGTACATTAGTAACCGGTGTAACCACCAGAATTTTGAATGCAAGCATGCAAACGTGCATGCATTGTGTCGTACAGGTGTCGGATATCAGTTTGTGCGATGGAGTTCCATGCCTGTTGCACTTGGGCGGTCAATGCAGGGACGGCTAATGCTGGTTGTGGATGACGCTGGAGTTGTAGTCCTATGATGTCCCATACGTGCTCGATTGGAGAAAGATCTGGTGATCTAGCAGGCCAAGGCAACATGTCGACACTCTGTAGAGCATGTTGGGTTACAACAGCGGTATGAGGGCGAGCGTTATCCTGTTGGAAAACACCCCCTTGAATGCTGTTCATGAATGGCAGCACAACAGGTTGTATCACTAGATTGACGTACAAATTTGCAGTCAGGGTGCGTGGGATAACCACGAAAGTGCTCCTGCTATCATACAAAATTGCTCTCCAAACCATAACTCCAGGAGTTGGCCCTGTGTGTCTAGGCTGCAGACAGGTCACTAGTAGGCGTTCGCCTGGCCTATTTCTAACCAACAAACGGCTATCACTGCGTCCAAGGCAGAACCGGCTTTCATCAGAAGACACAACAGATCTCCACTCCGTCCTCCAATGAGCTCTAGCTTGACACCACTCACGTCGCAAACGGCAGTGGTTTAGTATCAGTGGAATGCACTGTACAAGCCGTCTGGCTTGGAGCTGTCCTTGAAGTAACCTATTTGTAACAGTTCGTTGTGTCACTTTGGTGCCAACTGCAGCTCGAATTTCAGCTGCAGATGCAGTACGATTAGCCACAGCCATACGCCGAATACGACGGTCTTTCCTCTCAGTAGTACCACGTGGCCATCCGGAACCTGGTCTTCTTGAGGCAGTACCTTCCCTTGACCACTGCCGCCAATACTCATGCACAGTGGATACATTCCTGCCATGTCTTTCAGCAATATCGCGGAAAGAAAACCTACCTTCTCGTAGCCCTACAACACGACCTCGTTCACACTCAGTGAGCTGTTGATAATGGCTTCTTCGTCTTCTCAGAGGCATCCTTGACTAACAATAACCCACTACGTCAAATTTCACTTACACACGTAGCTCGAAATTTGAATCAACGTCATCTTTCAGATGTATAAACACGCCTACCAAATTTCGTTTATCTAGCACAGCTCCTTCCTAGTGTTGGGATTTTATTTCCATCAGTGTAATTAAATTAAGCTGTCTAAATTAAAAAATGATATAGTGATTTATATATGTTGATTTTACACAAAGACATGAAAAAAATAATCTGATATTCAAAACAATTTGAGTCAAAAGCAATTAGAAAATCAATTAAGCTAAGCAATAACGATAATCATGATAAACCCTTCACATAATACCTATAGATCTTTCAAAAACAATTGATACCTGAAACACTGAAATCCAATAATGTAAATCTCCTGTGAATGCAGATACAGTCAAATACATCAAACAAAAGCTAAATATTTTATGAAATATTTATTTAGTGCTAACAATTCTTTATTAATTGTTGCATAACTTCAAGTGGGAATCTAACCAAGCTGAGTGATGGGAATTGAGCAAATATAATGAGAAAAAGGAAGAAAAAATTAAGACTAAATGAGAGCTGCTACTAACCAAATTTTCATGTCAAGTATGGATTGAAATGAATGAGTTTATTTTTTGATCAGAGTGGAAATTTCAAAAGAAAATTTTACACAACAAGCAACAAAAAAGTAACGTATTAAAAAAAAAGATATCATCCTTTTGAAATTGGTGACAGTATAGACAAACACAAATCTCTGACGTTGACTGCGTCTTTAAATCTGTTGACCCTTATTTTTGGAATAGAAGTATGTGGTTTTGTAGATCTAACAACCAAAAATGTTATGCATAAACAATTCATGGCATTCTCACAATTTCTATATAAGATTGTTATTATTATCATCATTTTCTTTTTTTGTTTTCTAGAATACGTTGTTCGTTTCATATTCAACAGTTCATTTAAATGCGCTCTTACTACTTATGTTTTTTCCAATTTCTCCCTACTTTATAATGAATTTAAAGCAGGATTCCATTTTTGTATTAATTAAAAAAAATTTATTTAACAAATATACTCCATTTCGGGAAATCAACAATGGTCACTCATCATTAAGGTTCAGAATGTAAAAAATATATATTCTGCCTTTTACTGATACATTTTGAATGTGTCCACACTCATAAAACATGCCTGAATTCATTATGAATGGCTATTCAAATTAACATGCCCGTATAATAGTTACAGATGCTACAAAAGCATTCATATAATTAACATAGGTTATAGAAAATGGTTATGTAACATCTGCAGATAAAAAAAGGCGATTAGAAATATAATGGAAATTATTCTTATACTCATGATTAACATTAAGTAGCCCTAGATGGAAATTAAAAAAAAAAGGATTGTATCGCACATTTGATTGTGGGAATAAATTAATGGCTTCTAAGCAAGTGATTACACATAGGATGACTTAAGTAATTATATATATTTATATGACTACGATGCCGTTTATAATAAAAGAGAATTAATTAAATATAAAAATTTATATCAGTAATTCAGCACCACAGTTTCAAATATCTTATATAATTTAATTTATATTTTCTTATTAAAATTTTGTCGATTTGGTTGAAAAGGACAATAATGTTAAACCGGTAGTTCTTACGTTCAATTATTCAGCATATTTAGGAAATATTTTCCTCACACTGTGTTTCAATGTTTTGTCTATAAAGATAAGCTAAATTCAATGATATAGGATTTCATTTAAGAAGCGCACTTCAGCGCAAAAAACTAAAGTTTAAATCACTTTAGTCATCAAAAACTACTTTAACAGATTACATTTCGTTTTTTGAATAAGTAAAGTGGTGGATTTTTAAAGTATTTCATTATGATTTAGCCACTGCCAGGAAAATAAGACATAAACTCACTTTGTCATGTATGGGATAAATTTGTATTGCATTGAAGATATGTTAATTTTAACATTGTAATTTATGACATATGTATATTAAATATTGTGGTTTCGATTAATCAAAACAATATTATAATCGTTATCCTGAAAACTATCTCTAAACGCTAGTAAAAACTGAGTTTCTTTGAATTGTGAAGTAGGGTACATATTATTAAAAATCAATAAACGCACTTTCACATAATATTATTTACATTGATTATTAGAAAATATAATGTGGGAAAATGGGAAAATCCATTCACTATACCCAAGAGCAATTATTTTGATTTGAAATTTAATAAAACATGAAAAACGACGCTGCGTTATTTCAGGTTTATTTCCTACCATATCTATTATTTATTTTTATTTCAAAATTTCTTTCTTTGAAACTAAAATTTTAATTAGCAAACAATTTTCAGATTGTATACAGACATATCAGATAAATTTTGTATTTCTATATACTCTTTTTGTGTGCACTTTTAAAAACAACACATGTACAATGCAAGCAGCTGAAATAGACAGATGTTGTTTGAAAACATTTTCAAAAGTGTAAAATGCAAATAAATTTCACTGCAATCCAGACTTACATAGCTGTTAAATTATATGGAATGTTATGGAGGATGAATTTAATTTATTTTATATATTTTTGTAAAATTAATGTTAGTTGCATTGATGTTAAGGTACATGAAAGTTATTGAGCTAGTCATATAAGCCAGTAATCATCTATATAAAATTTTATATAATGCCAGTAAGGAAATATCTAGTGAGATTTAGACTTGTTTCATAAGAGTAAATCTCTAGTCCTATAGTGCAGAATCAAAACTCTTATTTTTAAAAGCATCGTAGATGTATTACTAAGCTGAAAATTGAATATAATGTTTGGTTTTGTGGGACTATTTTTATACATATAGAATTAGAAATATCATTATTTCGAAGAAGGATTTAGCTCTATTCTAGTCTTTATTCCAACTCAATAGTTTTACAAGTAGGCAATTCTTGTTACTGAAAACTAAAATATCCGATTACTTTAATATGCAATTATGTGACACATGGCGAACAATGATAATTTTTCAATTTATTTGAACACCTTGTAATTCCTCAGATTCAAATGAATAATTTTATTAGCACACATACATTATGAAGGTTATTTGTATTTATTTCATTGATATGCGCATTTGTAAACAACTCGGTTAAAGGAGCTAAGCAAATTTTAATAGCGCGCACTTATTTTCATTATACAGTGGTATTTAATGCTAACAGCTCCTCGTAACATCTCTCATCTCATCTTCTCTATTGCCAGCCTTACTAACCCCTTCTCCATTTCCTTCTCCTGATCATAAAGTAAGATAATAGAGAACCTGAAGTTATTGCGGCAGCAACTGTTGAATGTAATTGCGATTGCTTGTTGCTCATGCTGTTTGACGTTATAAGGGCGATGATTCCTTTTAATGTCTTCACGACTCATTAAGGAAATCGTTAAGATCGCAAATTGCGTGCAAAATCCAAGGAAAAACAGTTAATTGTTCGTAGTTAATGAGGTTAGTGCATAACGATAGGGGATTGTGGGATTTGACGAACCAAGCAAAGGTTCAATATCCAATGCAAATATGAAAGAATACAGTAGGAAAAGAATTCGTCGTAAATGATACGTTGTTGGAGGAAAAGCCTGGAAAATATTAAGAAAGTTTGAATATTTCTTAGTTTAAAGCGATAGTTTTGAGGAAATTGAAAATTAAGTATTTAAAAAAAAATAATGGAATTGCTGTTAATTGTTTAAGGAGAATAATTTGAATTCAAATGAGAAAGGCTGGACTTTAGTCGGTCTATAATAATAACGTTTCACACTTCATTCTTCATGTATTAACATATTCTTCACGAAATTGATGCATTTATCTTAGCTGCAAAACAACAATTTTTAAATTATAAAAATGCATGACGTCTTAAATGAAAGCGTTACAACAACTATTGTTATTTTTTATTAGTATGTTTAGTAAATAAATGTTAGACAAAAACACAGAATATTGATTAATATAGAATTTTTAAAATTCTGTAATTGCTGTGAAATGTAACAATTTTTTTAAACAGGAAGTAAAGAATGATTTAAAAAATGCAAAATAACACGCTTTTTGTACTAGATATAATGTCTAAAGGCGCGGGAATGATAAAATTATAGATGGAGGAAAATTTAAATTCAAAGTGAAATATTTCTTAAAGTGAAACGTTAGATTACGCTAGGACTCATTGCTAATAAGCATAGTTCAGGCGAATCAATATTTTGACTAGTAACCCATTTTAGTCTTCTTTCCATAAATAATAAATTCACGGAAAGAAATGAAACTGATAAAATTTGATTACTTATCCTTGAGATTGAATTCCAAATCCAAATGGTGCGATGGCATATTACCTATTGTTTGTTTATAAAGAAACAAGCTCTGACATTTCTGTTGAATTGCTATAATTTTCAAAATCATTGCTAAAACATAGCTATAATATCAGGAAAAAGAAATCAATATGTTTTTAAGTCAGTTGAACTAAAAATCTATAACTTTGTATAAAATAATTTTAAGAAAATAGTGGAAAAATCACATAAGCAATCAAAACGAGTAGGAAGAACTGAGGAAGGTCTGTAAGAGTTTCAGGGTGAATGATTATACAAAAAGTCTAGAAGGTTAAAAAATAATTCAAGAATAATGACATTAATTTTACTTCTCTTCCAATGTGGTTCCACAATATAGTATCTTTATGTTCCTTTTTTCCCATATAATGAAAAGTGGATCTAAAAGTCTCTCCCGTGGAGCATATTTTTATAGATAGTTGGTAACAAAGAAAATTCGCGCTTTTATAAATTAGCATATGCAAATGGTACTTTCAAACAAGAAACAAAACTGTATTATGTTAATCACATAATTATGAGTTTGTTTGTTATTTATGTAAATCGACATCAATTCATTAAAACCATTACGAAAGCAATTTATAATTCACACTGATTTCTATTTAAACATTTGCTGGTATGGGAATAAAACTACAATTTTGTATGGTTATTGTTTCTGTTAGAATATCTATAAAACATTAATTATGAAGACCTTTACACCAATGAATGATATGCTATAATGATTAGTATATAGTTTTAATAAGGATATACTCTTATGCTATCTCTTTACAAACACTAAAATTCAAATAACTTCAGTCATCAAAGACAACTTTAACTGGTTATTAAGACTTTAGAAAGCCTATTCTCTTCAAACAACTACATACCATTAAGAAGCAATGAAACAATGAAAGAAAATCATTTAATCGAGAAAATATAGTTATCTGAAATATCCTTTCTTATTAAACACAGCAACGGAAAAAAACCAGTTAGGTCTCTGATTTAGAACTAATCACATTATAATAAATAGGCATTGTTTGAGTTTTCTTACGAATTTCAATCGGGGTTCGTGTGAAGAGGTATACATTTAGTATAATTAATTCTGTCTACACGTGAAAAGTGATCAAAGTATTTTATCTCAACGGGATTGTGGTCCTTTTTATCTTTGGTTAAGCGAAGTGATTGGGTTTTCGAAGTATTCCATTGTGAATTCAGCAATGCTAGAAGAATAAGATATAAACAACCAAAGACACTGATGGGATCACCTTGTTATGAAATTGCGATTGATTCTGTATGAGATGCATATTCAAAACATAAGTTCTGAGTAATCAAAACTGTATGTGCTGATTTTAAGTAAAATTGTAGGAGATTAAAAAATAAAGATTTAATGAACTATATACGTTTGCATACGTTATTAAAAATAAGAAAAAGTGAGCTCACAAGATTTCTAATTACATCCGTTCTTAGAAGTTAAAGTAATAAGAAAATGTTACTAATTTTATTGAAGAGCAACTGCTCTACTTAAAATTTTAATGGTACTTATTTGAGGTTCATATCGTAGCCCTTTTATCTGTTTCGTTTCAAAATGTCTCTCCTTATAAGCATGAAGTTCAATTGAAAGCAATTTTCAGATTAAAAAAAACCCATATGATTCAATTGTTTACTTTTCTTCTATCTAGTTCACTTTTATCGTTCCCCGAGAAAAGAAATGATTTTAAAACACATGAATCTGAAACTAAGGTAGTATTAAAAACTTAAAATCCCTAAATAATTAATCTCATGTAAGAGTTTTTAAAAATCTTAATAGTTAAGTTAAACTCAATGAAAGAAAATATACTTGAAATCAGTTCACAAGTTGCCTATTCTTTGTTAAATTTTAAGTTAAATAGACATACAGATTCTAAGTCACTTGGAAATTAATGAATCGTAAGAAATTATATGTGTGCCAACTACCATTGAACCAAAATTTCATATAATACAAACAAGAGCCTAACAAAGCTTTAACTTGTTGCAATATGTAGCGAATGTAGACTCTTATCCAACCGAAACCAAATTATTGTTTTTCTAACATCATGCACCGCAAAGTGTTAATAGGCTAAGAAGTTAATGTTAATAAGCAATCTAATCCCGATTTCTTGCTGCTCATACTATCCAACGCTACATTGACTGATTATTCCTTTTAACGACATCGCGACTCATTAAGAATATCGTTAAGATTGCGAATTGCGTGCAAAAGCAAGAGGAAATCAGTTAATTATTCGCAGTTAATGAGATCAGTGGATCACGATAGGGGATGGTGGGATTTGAAGAATTAAACAAAAGTTTCGTGTTCTATGCAGATATGGAAGTACAGAATGGCAAAAGAATTTTCTGTAAGAAACACTTTTTAAAGAGAAAGGCTTATAGAAAAATATTGAATTATTTCAGGGCGAAGATTTTGATAAAATCAATTGTTAGATAATAAAAAAAGTAGCTTGTTGTCTTCTCAACTATAAAACAACTGTAAATGTTTTGAAAATTTTAACACTACATGAAAAGTCTGAATTAAAGATTTTTTAACATTCATTACAATTTTGATATTTATTCTTAATTTATATATAAATAGAGGGCCGTAATATTTAGCATTGGCCAATGTGGGAATTTGGAAATTTCAATAATTGCTATGAAATGGTATTTTTCTTTAAAATAATAAACCTAAGATTTTTAAAAAAATCCCAAAATGGCATATTTTTTTGTTTATAACGACTTCAATAGAAAGAATAGAAATAATATTAGAAAATCATTTATATAGAGACACTTAAAATGAAAATCAAGTTTTTCTTAAAGTAAAGCATTGGATTACTAGAGGTTAAACTTGCGCAACATTCATTTCAAATCACAATTTTTTGGCCGAACCAATATTGTGGCTGTTAACCTGTTTTAATCTTCCTTCATAGTTAATAAATTTAAGAAAAATATTAAAAATAATACAATTTTAAAGGTAATTAAGCAAATTAGATTTGTAATCCAAATGGTTTGAAAGCACACTGTTTGCTCCATTTTTTTGCATTGGAATAAATTCTATAATCGCTGCTGAAGCATAGCTATACCAGAAGCGAGCAGAAAATGTTTTTTCCCTTGGATAGTTGAACTAAAATTTATTCCATTTCAGAAAAAAATATTAAAAAAAGAGTGTAGGAGAGACTTATAATAAAAACAATTCCAGGTATATGATGAAAAAAACTGATAAAGGTTTAATATCTTTTATTATCAATGCTTGTGAGAAGTAGAATATTGAAGAAGAAAGCTGAGAAAACCTTTGCCTATTCTTCTTTTTTGTTTCCTCGTGTACTTTCTCTCTGACAATTTTTACGTTCAATTTTATTATATTATGGGAACAGTCTAGATTGAGTTCAGGATCATTCTCTTTTCTTTTAACAATTAGGTAAAACATTAGACAATTGCCTAAAAAAGAGATAAAATAATAAGCAAAGCATTTAATGAGCAAAACGAGCTTAACATCGCGCAAATTGCTATTGTTATGGAACTCGCAGATTCCTTTGATTGGTTGATATATGAAGAAACAGTCCTTTAGTAACAAATGACAGCTTTTATTAAACATGATGACAAAAATACCCAAACAACAAATATCTAGCCGATACAAACACAAACGATATACATAAGCACACTATAACAAATAGTATTCCACAAGTAATACTCGGTAGCAATAACAAATACAGCACACCAAACGGCCAGACAGAATTCAGTGGGAAAAGTGATTTTCGTAGCTACTCTCTACGGTTTCTCCATAAAGCGCTGTCCCCTTGCTTCAGCTGTATTTAACTTTTGACACACAACTAAACGACTGACTAATCCACACACGACTCAATGCAGCTTTTACAAAAAACACCAATACTCGGTACACAACTCACTTGAGCTCCACTCCGCGCCAAACTTATCCAACTTTTCACTGTTGATTGTTTCCACGACTGACTTCAGATTGAGACTACTGGAGTTTTATGGTTCTCAGGACCCAGCAGAGAAGGTTCTGGAACAATCACACATATATCGTTTCCTATTGGATCTATCAGCAAAATTCTCGAACGATTCCAATATTATCGATTTTGTTGCCAAATTCGTCATAAAGTCACCAAATTGTCGTCAAGTTTATCATCAATCCCTGCGATCACTGATTCTGTATCCGATCAGAACGCAGCAGGTTGATCGTTAAGCAGTATTTACAGTCATTAAACTAACTGTGTTGGGAAGCAGCATTCCAAACTTGTTACAATATTAGGAATGGTTTTTTTTTTAATCTGATGGTGTAGTTCATTCATATAACGTTTAAAGTAATAGAAAGTTGCATGCAATTTCATTCATTGAATTTTCAGTTCTTGCATTAATAAAGATGTAGAGGCATATGTACTCGTTTAAGGGATTTAATTTAAAGCTTAAAATAAATCTACCTTTTTTATGTGAAGGAGACATACTGAGTTTCAGTTATCTTTCTTGTTGCGAGTTTGGGAAGCAATAACGAGATAGAATGAAAGTAATAAGGAACAAATAATTAATATATGGAAACGTGAAAATCTGAAATTCATTTTTTTATTATTACAATGAAATTTTCATTTTTCATTTGAAAGAAAATAAAACCATTGAAAGTATTTTTTTTTGTCTTTCTTATGCCCTTTGCAGGGTTTTCCGTAGACTCAACTAATTTAATCAGAGTTTCTGAAAGATGTACATGGAAGTTCCATGAAATTTTTGTATGTGTCGTAAAACGAGAGGGATTATTTTACATTTAGTTCCAATTATATACAAATTAATCAACATTAAATTTTCATTTATTTAATTTCATAATATTTTTATTTAATTAATCTACATGAAAATAAAGCTGAAAAATATCGTTATCAACTAAACTCTTTTGTCTTCGCCTAATACCAGAATTTTCATGAAGTCAAAAGGAAAAATGATGTACAAAATTAGAGGGATAATAATGCGCTGAACTTCAAATGAACGTAACAGAAGCATGTTCTTGAGCTCCAAAAGGTTTAAGATTGGAGCAATTTTAATAAATCAAGCATGCTTATAAGAGTGGAATGAAATATCAAGTGACACACACAGGCCTATAGCAATATTTCGGAAGTGAGAAACCCAACAAGCATGAAATAGAATCAGACAGTTGGTCAAAATTGTTTTATTTTAACAATACATCAGATATAATGGTCACATGAGCATATGGTTTATATTTTGTTAGTGGTATAGTTTTCTAATACTCTATATTATTGCTATATAGTATTAGGTTTATACATAGTAACTAAAATGTAATTTTTAAAAAAAAATCCTATTTAAATTCCTTAGGTTGAACTTTATTTATTTTATGAACAAGTGAAGTAATGAAAATATAGAATCAATGCGTCTTTTTAATGTAAAAATTAAAATTAAAAGTTTAAATTGTTTTTATTAATATAAATAATATTTCTTTCGTTTATAATGTCGTCCTTTTAATTTTTAATTTAATGATATTGCAGATGAAATGGGAGAAAGAGTTGAAGGCGAAAGATATAACAAAATGAAAGAAAGAAGAAAATAATACAAAACAACATATTAGCATTATTCTTAATAAGGACTATTTTTTGCATAATATAAATCACTTATGGACATTTATCTTAATAAAATTAAGATTTAATTGCGCAATTTCTGAAAAAAATGGTTCAATTTAAAGAAAAAAATGTCTATCATGTTTAAATTCTAACGATTTTATCCATAAGAAAATTAAGTCATTATGTTTCATTGCACTCTATTAAATACTTGTATTATAAAATTAATAAAGAAACCATTAACCTTATATACCTAAATTTGACCATTATATTTTTGAATTGCCTAAATATACCACTAAAGACTTCAAAAATGACAAATATTGATTCTTGTATGTTTAGTCATAATACAATAATTAAATAATTTGGCCATAATTATGCAAAGGTATTTTTTAAATTTCTCTGTGGGTTTAATGCGATTTTAAATGTGTAGACTTTTAAATAATTGAGTGCTTGAAAAATTAAATTAAATTATAATTATGAAATAAACTAATAAATTTTACTATGAATAAAAATATTTATATTATTCTACATCGAACGAATACCACCATACAGAATCCAGGGAAACCGCATTTAATAAACAAGTATCTATATCTGCCATGTTCAATATCTTTAACAAAAATGAAGCCATAGACAGACATAATATCCTTTTATTGATGGTGGAGGAAGTTTGAGGAAATTAAAAGCCGAAGAATTTAATAAAGCCATTAGATGTCTTCGTGATACATATCATCCACGGAATGATAATATGACTTTTGGATCAGAACTTTCCATGAGGAAACATTAAGCACGAAAAAAAATTTGAGACAAATGGAATATTGTTGATAAATAAAAGAATCAATTCAAAAGATTGCTAACCAACATATCTAGTATCTGGTTCTGTATGGAATGTTTTTCATTATTTTGGAGGATATTTCTTGGATAGTATGAGTTCCATACCATGGGTCGAAATGCTATTATCATGAATATTGCTTTTATTCAGAACTAGCCGCCTTTGGCGACCAGCTGGTTCGCCATGAGTAAAGCGTTCTAAAATTTTCAATTAAATCACATATTCATTAGCCTTGAAGTAATTCCGGGCATTGATTGACCTGAAATTAATATTTTCTTTAAGATGATGGACGGAAAGTTCTAAAAGTACACCTTTTCCTAATTATATTCTTTAATTTTATAAATCAGTCAGTTTTAACCATCTGTTATGCTTCCAAAATATTAAAAAAAATTTCGATAATGTTGCCAAAATATTAAATATGTTTTTTTAAAGAAAGTGAGAAAGGGGAAAAAAAGTATTAAATTAATGATACAGATATTGCAAACGATTACATAAATATGCCATTAAGTCGGGATTTCAATGCATATCCTGTCAAAATTCGATCAGGTTTACCGTAAATAAAGAAGATTTATTGAATTAATTATTTAGATATTGCAAACGATTGTAGAAACCTTTGCTTTGCATTTATTTTTTTAAAGAAAATATCACATTTTATATTTCTTTTATTTTATCCAGTCACGTGCTGAAAGTTGCATTTATGTAGATTTATTTTGCGATGATATTTTTTTTTATTTGAACTCCCGGCATTCTTTTATTTTATCTAGTCACGTGCTAAAAAAACATGGTTAAAATATTTCTTTAGAAATTCGTTAAAAATAGAAGCTTAAGTTATACATTAACATACTGATACCATTTGAAGGCTAACTTTTTAATCTTTAAATTGATTTAAAAATTATGTTTATGCGATCATATTTTCGGAAGTTATAGCGGAAAAACGTCGAAATTTCGCTTAAATTTTAATTATTTCAAATTCTAATTAAAAATTCAAAAAAAGGGCTCCGAGGTGCACATTCTGGACCTCCAAGGTATACATGTACCAAATTTGGTAGCTGTAGGTCCAACGATCTGGCCTGTAGAGCGCCAACACACACACACACGCACACACACACACACACATTGAGCTTTATTATAAGTATAGATGATGGAAAAATAGATTGGAGGTGTTCTTATGGTTTTGGTTAAGGTTTTAAGTGGAAGCAATGATGTGTTGGTGTAAAATATTATGTTAAGAAAACGGAATGATTTAACACAAATGCGCAACATTACATTTTGGTAAACTATTCACAAAGTATTGATGGAATGGCATCCTTTAAGAGAGTTTGTGGCTTTATTTGTAAGTCTAATGGAGGTTCCCTGTTTTAAAAATGTGAAGAAATGTCCAATAAATGCGATTAACAATGCAATGAAGTATATTTAAAATCTGTTTTAGAATTTAAAAATAATTTTCTGTGCATTGAAAATATATAAACAAAACTGAAATCTGTTTAAATGAAGTGTAATTTTTTTTGTAGTGGTTCATTTCAAAAATATTTTGGTTCGAATTATACATTTGGATATCATTTATTTGAAAAAATGACAAATTCATAGTTTGATCATGGAAATTATTTTAAATTTATATATTTGTCCGAAATCAAAAGTAAACAGAAACAGTGTGTAAATAGAGAAGATCATGATTTATATATTTAATACATTATATTTTACGTTTTGTTAATGTAGAATAGTATACATATTTTTTGACAAAAAGGTATAAAAAATTACTGATAATCTTTAACTTTACCGACAATTCTAAATTTCAATTTTTTTGACATAAAATCTATTATTTTAACATAAAACATCTATGTGCAATTTCATACTTTCGCATACTTTTTACTCCAATTTTTAAGTGATATTCTTTGTATTCTCAGTTTAAAATTTTATTTGAACCAAAGCTAGGATTAGGCACAAGGTAATCTAGAAAAAGTCGTCTCTTATAAGTATGTTTTAGTTGATCTGATAATATCTTCACACTCTTTGCTGGCTTGCATAATTTTTACTCCAATTTTTAAGTGATGTTCTTTGTATTCTCAGTTTAATCTTTTATTTGAACCAAACATCCTATAAAATGTTAATTTTACAATGATCTATAATTATGTTTAGCTCACCCAAAATTGGCGTATTTTTAACAAGGATTTATTTTAAATTTTAAATTGAATTGCTTAATTCATTTTTTAAAACTTTTATATTCGAAGAGTCCGAGTTGTGAAAGTCTGAAAATTCATATGTCGCTTATATGAGAAATCCCTTATATGTATTGGGCCTATTCGAGGATATTGCATTTCAAAATATCAATCAAATAAAGATTCTCAAGCAGGGGAATGTGCAGATTGCTTTTGGTGAGGAAACCTATCATCAAGTGCATCGAAATTACCACCCACGTCAATTATATTAATAATTACATTTATATTGCTTATGAATATTTTTTAATTATTTGTAATGCATCAATTTTAAGAAAGGATAGTTATAAGAAGGAGATATATATTTATTTTACATATTTATATTTTTTACATATATCATCTATTTATTACTTACAAGCTACATTTAGAGAATACTGATGAGTGAAAAAATTTAAAAGCTTTAATTCGTAGATATTTTTAGAGCTGATTTTTTGTGTATTTAAATTCAAATACTTAATAGGATTTTTTCTATACCATATATTATTTTAAGAATCTTTTTCTTGTATACAAAGTATAACGAGGATATTTGATCTTCAAAGAAATTGAATACTAGATTTCGACGAATCTCCATCTTTCCAATTTTTCTAAATCTAAAACACAACAAAATTTTTTTGGCATGATGTCTAACGATAATTCAATACTGTTATGGGCTAGATGACTGAAATATGATATATGGAATTACAATTATATTTGTAGATTTATTTCCTATTTTGAACGAAATGCATTCATAGAAGTCAGCCTGCCAGGGTTTTGAGAAAAATTAAACTCAATAATTTAATTTAAATTTAAAATGAAATAAAAATAAAAATTTAAAGAAGATAAAAAAATTTTGTATATAAAGTTAACATCAGAAACCTAGAAGCTCCAGGAATGTTAAATGAAATTCCATATTTGGCTGACTGTTTGTAGGTATGTACTTTTACAATCATGGAAACGCAATGACTTTAATAAATGAAATTCAGTATGTAAATATTGACTAAGCTAAGGCTGTAGCTTTGTATCAAATCTTGGAGTCAATAGCACTGAAAAAGGCTTCATTCTCTTAATAAATTCAGTAAAAATTCTTCCTTCACTCCGAAGATTTCTCAACTATTTTTCACTAATGACTTGCAAGATGTGTATGGCAAGGCTACCCTGTGTCTACTTTTTATGGAATGTAGGATTGGAGAGAGTGCGAGAATCTTTGAAGAACAACATTCCCTCTGGTAATATTAGAGTCTATAAATTTCAGAGCTTCTTGATTAAAATAACATCAAGTTTTCCAAATAAAGTAAAAACTATTTCATAAAACTTTTTCATTGATGGAATATTTCACATTACATAAAGTTTAGGAGAAAGCAAGAAAAAAAACTCTGAAAACAAATGAATTTCCAAAAAGAAAAAAAAACACACACCCTTATTTTATTTTCAAGTTACAATATATCTAGGTTATAATATCTGTAAACTCCAATGCATTACATGAATGATGAAAGTAATCGTTCAAGAATAATTTAGATTTAAAGCTACCTCTGCCCGTAATTACTTCTTGGGTCATAGTTGATAATCAATAAAGATTTGTTAAAAATTCTAACAGGGTTATTTTAAGTTTTAAATTGAAAATCATTAGTTTCCATTACTTTAACTATATATATGTTAATTTCCCCCCAAAAGAAAAAAAATTTCAAAATTAATTATTGGATGACTGATTAAAATTTTTTTAACATTCATTCTCTATTAAAGTGCTAAATTATTACTTTCTTAATTATAATGTCAACTCTTATATGGTGCCCTTTAATTCAACAATTAGTTACTTTATATTGTTACAATATTGAATTTTCTAGACATTTTCTATCTGTTTTAATTAAATTTAATGGTATCTTTTCATAATGTTTTGATATAATATCAAGAATTTTGTAGATTTGGAAGTTACAAGTATATACAATTTTTTTATTATTTTGTTGAAGCCAGTAAATACTATAAATAGTAGATCTTCCCTAATATTTTCATTATAAGAACTAAGAGAATAATACTTATCTGCAGTTTTGTTTTATTTATTACAACTTCATACTGCTGTATGTGGGCATTCTGATTTGGATGCTCAATAGATATTTAATGGGATTCCAGAATTTTACTTAAAAATTAGCATGGTTATAAAACGAAATGGAATGAAAAAACAATGTGATATGGAAGAAACAATCATGTCAATATCTTTGTAAACGAAACAATTTATTTGCAAAAATTTCAACCGTGTATAATTAAACTGAACACTAAAAGTAGAAATTTTATAATTTATTTGTTATTCTGCCGTAATTTAAAACGTCATGACAATATAAAATATATGGTATTTCAGAGTTAAAGTTGAGTTACCTACAAACTCTTCACCGATACTTTTTTTTATAAAAATCACAGAACGATAACTAGTACTTTTTTAATAAAAAATTTGCTTTAGAAAAGTTATATTTTTATTGCGACGATCATCCATCAACTCTTGCTATTCCATTGATTGGCCTTAGAAAAAAAATAAGAGAAATCATCCTTTTTTTTTTTCGCCAATCAAAAGATTCACAATATAATAGCTAATAAGAAATCACAATGCTTTTTCTCCACTTGCTATATTTCTTTTGACATTGACGGATAATCGCTACTCTATTGGTCTGACTCATCGGCAAATGACCTCTCTTCGATAATGGTGAGAGATTCCGATCTTTTGTAGTTGCTATTCCTCTCGACATCCGGGTGTTTGTTCTGGAGCAATAGAACGGGAATGGTGTTTTGTAGGGAAACGTGCTACATTGGGACTCTATTCTGTTCCTTAAATTGGTTTTCCCAGGTTGTATGCTACTATTAGACGCTGTGAAAAGTAGTTCAGTAGTGCTTTGCGTATTGGTTTCTAAATATTTCCCTCCTTGGCTCCATAAAAGAAAATAATTTTGTTAGAGAAATTGTGGAAAAAATAATTTTGAAAAATACAGAAAAAATTACCACTATCTTATCAGAGAATTCTCAGCTAAATTGAAGTGAATTGAGTAGTCACTTCTCCATGATAATTACGATATTTTAAACCATTTTTTAAAAAATAACACACGCACAATGTGGTTATAACATGACGAATTTTACTGAAAGAAAAAATAATAAAACCACCAGAAGAAAGTAAAAAAAAAAAAAAAATACGAGTCTTAGAGAATGATGCAGAATTGTTCAATAAATAATTCCATAAAAAAAAAAAAATTCAACACGTGGTACAAGCATGGGAAAATAAATTTTAGCAATTTCTTGTAATCATGTTGCTGAAAGTTGAAATTAAAAATTTAAATTAATATTTGCTGTAAACAAAATGATAAAGTTCCAATAAAAATGAAATAAACATGAAATATCATATTTTCTAAAAAAAAGACAAGAACTGAAAAATGTTTAGGTGAACTTTTGAAATACCTGCATTAGTAATACGGTAATTCTCCAATACTTAATGTTACCATTTCTTATAGATATATGTATACATATAAGACAACCAGTTTAATCAGGCCTCAATTCCTAATTTTTAAATGATATTTATGATAGATATACATGTAATTGAAAAATAAAGTGAAAAGTAAATGCTACTTAATGCAATTTCAGTAATTAAATTAAGAATTATATATTTATAAGCAAGCCCACAATCCTAAGCTTTGCATTAGGTAAAAATGATCCTTTCACATTAATATTTTATGGAAAAAAAAGGTTAATTCTGTCAAAAGGTTAAAACTGATTGATCTATGAGATTTTCAATATTACATTCTTATGAATATGCTTGACTTTAGACTCTTTTATTGATCATGTCAATGAAGATATACCAATTAGCATCTGGTGCTTCTTGTTGGCAGATTAGACTGAAATTGTGTAATTGTTGATTATCATAAAGTAGTGAGATACAAAACCTCATTGGTCAGATTTAATTGAATAATTTAGAAAAGATATTTTTTCTGCTTAAAAAGTGTAAGCATATTTCATTGAACGTGACTTCTTAGGACAGAAGGGTTCAATAAAAGCTCTCTATATATATTTCAGAAGTACCTATATTAATTAAAATGAAATAAATTAATGTTATTGATGTTATTTAAATAATTTTGAAAATAAAATTAAAAACTGAATTTTATGACGAATCAGCGGGATTATTGAATGCATCTTTCGATAAAAAAATTTCCAGAACACGTAACATTTAAGTATTTAACGAATCTGCTTTCTGTATTCATATTTTTAAAACCCATGATTGATCTCAGGAAAAATAGTTTTATTTTAATGAAGTTTAATCTTCTCCATTTCAGTTTAAAGTTCAATGCTACCTAATCCCTCTTATGAATATACCTAAAATTCTATCAGCTTTTTTATAATTTAAGCTTTAACTTGCATTCAGAATGATTAAGCGTTCATTAAAAACTCGGATCTTATGGAAGCTGAGAAAAAATGAAACATATGCATACTATTATTAAAGAAAGCATCGATTTTTTATAAAAGTGAAAGTTATTATTTATTATTAAGACTATTAAAATGTGAAACTTAAAAATAAATTTGCTGATGAAGATGTTTAGCTACCTAAAATATAGAATTGAAAATTTTGGCAAGAACTAAATGTACTTTTTGCTATCATCTAAAATAACGTAATAATTGATAAATATAAGTCTAAACATAAGGTAAAGGAATTTAGGGTTGTGACTATCTATCTCTACAATAGGACTCGGAATTTCGCCGATTTTTTTTTTTTTGTAATAATATATTAGCTTGGCGCTAAATTTTTAAGGAAGTGATGAAGTATTAAGTTTAATGTGATTTTAAGTTAAGTTTAATTTTGACGTCAAACAAACCTTATTCTATATTAGCTCTCTATCCTTAGATTATAAACAGAGAAGACTCTTTTAGAATGTCTATCACAAACCAGAAAATATTTTTTCGTCTTTATTTACAATTTATAATTTTATTTAAAAGTGCATACTTTAACGGCTATTGTTTTACTGATGGTTATTAAGAGACTTTTACTTGGAAGTTTTAGCTATGATACATTAATTTTAACTTGACGCTGCTTCTTGTGTGAAAATAGCTTTATAAGTAAGAAAAATTCTTTTCACATTATGCGGTTAATTATGCATTAGATAAATTCACCAGGTATTTGCTTTGCTTCAATTTTAGACATCGAACATGTTATTGGAAGAAAATATTAAATATATAAGTGCAATGAAAAATGATGCGTGTTTAGTAATATATAAAATTACACTCCCATTTATTCTTTTTATTTGTGTTACTATATTGCTATTATATATTGAACAAAATTTAGTCTTGCTAATCGTCTGAAAAGTGAAATCTCAGTTTTAAAATTTGGGAGTTATAAAGCTAAAGGGTATTTTATTATTTTACAAATAATTATAAAACAAAATGAGCATTCAATTTTAATATGCATTCTTATACTGAGAATTCTTCTTCCCTCATTTACAATGATACAATACGGCTGGAAAATAATTCTTTTACTAGACTGATTATGAAAATAAAAATTCATACATATTCGGTGTCTCTGAATTTAGAAAAAAATATTAGTACAAAATTTACAGAAGTATATATATCGGGTAATAAAGTTGTTCAGTTAAAAAAACTAATATTGATATTAATAATCAGATATATTTTTTATATTAAGAAGGAGTTCATTAGATATTTGTTTAACTATTACACAGAAGATAAGCCCATTGAAAAATTGTTCCCCATTAAATATATTACCATAGGTGTCTTACTTAAAATGTGCAGTAATGCGATTCTATATATACATAGCAAATAGTTCTATTTTAGGGCTCATATCAATAGATTTAATTCATTACTTTGAAAGGTTTCACATCTTTAAGGAGATGGGATTTACAAAAATGAAGAGCCGTTTTCTAACATTTGGTTTCCAAGAAAAAGACCAGATCTGTAAGGTCCACAACTCAAGTCATGTAAGTGTCAGAAATGATTTGATCATCTATATTAATTGTGAATTCATTGATCATTAATGTGAAGAAAATTAAAAGAATGTCTCGATATAGTTTACGATGCGTCGTGCTATTAGATGACAAATAGAAAACATTGAAATCTGCACGCAAAAAAAAGAGGCATGGACAATATGATTAAAGTATTTTCTATATTCATGTTACATTAAACAAATTATTGGAATTTTGTAGGAACTTTAATTGTGTCTTTAAGAACAGTTCCTTGGATATGTAAAGTGATATTTTAGAACAAAAACCTCATTTCTGTAATTGTAGTTTTATTCAAAAATCAATTTGACGCTGAAACTACTTTCTTTTTCTAAAAACTATTTGCCCAGTTGCCACCCACAGATATGTCGTTACTATTTCCTTCTCTTGACCATAAAGGAAGACAATAGAACCTGAGGTTATTGTGGCAGCAACTGTTGGCTGTAATTGTGATTCCTTGTTGCTCTTGGCCTTTCAAGTTACTTGGAGCGATTAATCCATTTAATGTCTTCTCGACTCATTAAGGTGATCGTTAAGATCACGAATTGCTTGCAAACGTGAGGGAAAAAACAGTTAATTGTTCGTTGTTAGTGGGATTAATGCATAAAGATAAGAGAATATTGGATAGCACAGTAAAAAAATAGAGTGTTTAACTGAAATTTGGAAGAATACAAGGGATGAAAATTGTAATGAAAATGTAGCTTGTTAGATGAACAATTTATTGAAAAGAATGCAATACGGCTTCTTTTATTTTTTTATTTAAAATGATCAATTATTATATAATAAGAAAAAAAGTGAGGGAATTCTTTATAATCACTAGGAATAATTTGAATATAATTATGAACGTGCAAGCTTTATATCTATGTAATACATTCTTATTTATGTTCATTTTAATATTTTTAAACTCATCGAAATACCCCTATATCTTTAACAATTTTTTTATAACGCATATATAAATATATTCATACAAATTGGAAAAATCATGCAATAAATGTTTCCTGCCTTTGTGTCTTTCTTTTGCCCATCAATGTGCAAATTCGTTAATATAAAACTTTAAAATCGGTGTGTGTTATACAAATTTCGAAGTATTTTGTACTATAATAACAACAAGAAAGTATCATTAGAAATTCTTTATTCAGCATAAGCTCAATCGAAAAAAATAGCAAAAAAAAAAACTTTATATACTTGTTTATAAGTTTATCAAGATAAAATAAAGATCTTCCACTATCTAATGAATATATAGATATTTATCACCCATAGTGATAAAATCTCTGTATAATAACAGGCAGCATTCAGGAATAAAAAATTGTGCTGGGAAAGAAGGATAGAAACAATAATCCAGTATGAAAAAGTGAATCTACTCTCTTGATTGCCTACCACCATAAGCAGAATTCAGTTATAGTAGAAGTATTGTATTTTCTTTCTCTATCGTATCATCCACGTTGAAATTGTTTCTTCCGAAAAGGCTGATTTTCTTCCATGAAATAGAAATGCATTTTCTAATATTATCATATTTATTCATTGCTATGTATATCTCCACGAAAAGACAACTTTGTTTCCTGATCTAAAAAATATCTTATTGCCTTAAAAATTATTATCTGTTCATTGTGATATGCTTCTATAAATTTTTAAGTCACTCTTTTGAATATACATTTTGTCTCTTCAATTCATTTTTTCAATATGAAATGTCGTAACTTTGAAATTACACTCATTGCTTTGCTGTCTGATAAAGCCAATAATTCTGAAAATTATGTTAGCTTGATGGAGATTTGATTAAATTATACAGGCATAGACTCAATAAGAAACTGGAGATTAAAATTATATAATGAGATTTAAAATAGTATACTTTTACTTCCACTCACAATAAGTTATGGAAAAAAGAAAATGATTGCCAGTATTCAGACTAATATTCGTTTGTTATAAATCCATTCAATTCAACTTCTTTGTCATTCCATTCAATCTATGACAAATGGCAATGACAGCAAATTTTGATGCCAGTGACAAATTTTTCATTAAATGTAATGATATCATGTAAACTATTGTCAAAATAGCTTTCGTTCTCTTAATACATTTTGATTTTGAAGATTCGTCGTTCTGGTTGATAATCGGATATATGTCAGTAATAATCTAAGAGTGTTCATTAAAAGGAATCCTTTTTAACTTTGAAAGTAATTATTGGCAATTTTTCTTCATACGGGCGCAATGTGTAGCCAATGGGAGCCAAACGCGAGTTAAGTCGCCAAGCGAAGCGAATGACAAAACAAATGTCGCCAATGTGACCAAATCGAGAATAAAGTCGCTAAGCGTGGGTGTGCAGCCAAATGTGAAAACGTGCTTAAACTTGATTTTTGGTAACTGTTTTGGAGAATTTTCTCTTTTTCCAACTAACGATTATTTGGCGACTTTGTGGCGATTTTTTCGCTGAGCCCATATAACGGAACATCACCACTATATTTTGAATTTTAAATATAATTTCATTACATCAGAATAAAATTTAAAAATAGGTATATAGTGATAAAACAATCGTACTCACAACTTCTAAAATCATTTAATTATTGCTGTTTTGTATTCGTACTAAAGAAGGAAAACATGAAAGAATAATTAAAATGTACTACATGTATAAAAATTGTATTCGAAAAAAATGGTATTATAAGAATTCAAACTGGCAAGAGTTATTAAATCTTAACACTGATTTGATTTAAAAAATGTTCAATTTCCTTCTGTTATAAAAATAATATATTTGTTTATTTCGAAGAAAAAATGATTTAGAGCGATCAGAGTGATTTAGAATGTTTTCTTTTTTATACATTTAAATAAAATGCTTAATCTGTTAGTTAGTTTCGTTATAAAACCTAAAATAATGAAAAGAGTTTTAAAATTATTAATAAAGGTAATGGTACTATTCCTAAAATTTCTATATCATTTGATTCAACAATCGAAATTCAGCTAAAATAGAAAAATAATTCAACGATATGACTTTTAATTCTTTTCCACTAATATTGAGGATAGAATGAATCTTCTACGTGATTAGATCCACGTGAACAACGAATAAAGCTTATGTGAGTCGAAATTTGAGTTGAGGAGAAAGATAACTACGTCATCTACATATTTATTTCTCGTGTATGCAAAATATCGCCATAAAAACACATATATTTCAGTGAAATCAATATCACCCAAAAAGAAGGAAGTCGAAAATATTAATATGGCGAAATTAAGAAATAACAACAACAATAAAAATAAATCAGTGGTTTTTTTTTGCCTTCTATCTTATCCCAAAAGAAGTAATTTCTTCTTTTTTTATCACCGTATACTATCCTTCGAAAATATTTCTTAGGAAGAAAAGGACTCCATACCACAGAACGGAAGGTTTTTCTGAAGTATATGACTTGAATTTGGAATGATGGAAAAATAGTTTTGGTTTTTCTATAACTTGTCGTAGGATTAGAGCTAAGATGTTGTAGAACTGTTATAAAAGGGATATTAAAAAGAATAAGTGAATCATTATTAACTTGTGCCTTGAATTGCTAGTAAGTTCTTCAACGTTCATGAAGTAGACATGGAATGTGATATTTTCCTCGCAACTGACTGGACAACCACATTTGTCTAAAGTTAGATGGAGGTTCACTATTATATGATTGTCTAAACATTTGAGGACTGATTTTGTAAAAGGATATGCCTATAAAGAATTCATTTCAATCACAAAACACACAAACACACACACAAGCGTTACCATCTGAATTATATTATGAAAATATTAGATAAATCCGTTGTAATGGGAAACATAAAGTTCTTGATTTATTTCGAAAAGGAATTCATTTGTATGTAGAAAGTAATAAAATTGTTTCAAAGTAATAATATTCGTATATCAAATGTTTTTAAAAATTTGATTTAGAAAGAGTTGTACAAAAACATTTTTAGTTTTAAACAGTTGTAAAGATAATAAATAAATAAAAATTGTATAAATACAGAAAAGAATTCGATTTGAATTTCTAAAAATCTTATTTAGATTTTATTTTTGAAGCATATCAAGCGAGAACATACTTTAAAGTAAGAAGTGATATAACGCACTTTGCATATTGTTTTAATCCCATTCTTTCATTAAAAACAAATAATAATAAAAAAAAAACATCGTGGAATTTTAAAAAAAAATTAAATAAAAATAAAAATTGCAAGAATAAATAATTTATATTGCTTCAATTGGAATTATCTGAGAAATATGGTATTGATTATAATTCTATATTATTTAGCATCTTTTGTTACATGACAACAGCATCAAATCAAATTTTCAACTTTTAAATAAAAGTCCTTACAATTACAACTTAACTAAGTTAGTGTTAAATAAATTCATACAATGCGTTTGTAAACACTAATTTAAGCCTGATTGTCTATTTATTGTATTAGCTTTCTATTCATTTCTTTCAATGGTAAAATTTTTCTTCCTTCTCAATGGATAAACAATCCAAAATATTTATTCAAATTAATACTTTAAAATAAAACTTTCACTTTATTTCCATTGAATTTATTTCAGTAAGTGAGTTGCAGATAAATATGTATAAGAACTTTATAAATTTTGAATAATATAAATTTTAATCCTAACCATTGTTATAAAGTAAAAATTTTCGTTGGGAAAACTTTAAAGCAAAATTTTTAAAATTTAAATTAACAAAATATTGAAATTGCTGTGAGCCTTATAGTATTTATAACAAATGGCCGTTGATTTGATATTAATTTGAAAGTTATTGGTTAAATGAATTTTTATATAAGGAGGTGTCAAAAATTTGATGCATTATAGTATATTAGAAGACCATTTGTTAAATTCGAGCTGTTGCATTAAGCAGTTCCAAATGTGGTAATAAACTATATTTTTGTTCGGGATGGATCTTTAAGAGTTTTAAAATTTAAGAATTTTAAGTGTTTTGAATAAATTCTGTTTCTGCGCGGAGAAGTATAAGAAATCTTGGTTCTAATTATTCTATCTATGTTTGAAAATGAAGTTGGATATTAAATAGCGGGTAAAAACAGTTCATAGAGAAAATATAAAAATGGTATATCGAAAATCATTAGATATTTTGAATAACATCACATTTTAAAGAATCTCATTAGTAGTACAACAAGTAGAATATTCAGTTTTGTAATAAGCAGTTATATGATGCATTCAAGGATGAAAAACAAAGGAATTCGATGACATTGACGCCTTTATATGCTTTTGAAATGTTCTTTGGAAAGTGAAATAACAACGTTTAAAAAGTACATCAGAAAGAAAAATAGGTATACATCTTCATTTGGTATTGTAATGAAGCCCTTTATTTCAACGGTGAGATACTTCTAGCTTTCCTAAATAACTAGGAACAATTTGAATCATACATCAATATCAGTATTCCATGCATGTTAGCATGATTATGCTTTAAGTCGTGCTTACAAATCAACGTGTCAGTTTCTTTTGCCAATATCAGCTTTGAATTGGTTAGAATATTCCTGATTTGAAATCAATGAAAATATATTTCGTATCCTCAGATGTTGAGTTTATTAATATAATCAGCCATATACCTCAATTGAATACTGGTGTGAAATTAATGGCATTTATTTAACTTTATTTTTGTGCAATAAAAATATGTTATCCGATAACTGTTCATTCAGTTGCTGTTGATTAACGTTATTGGTTTATTTGCATGCATCTAAACTCCATTCGTCTGCGTAACGAGTAACAGATGCAATCCGGTTTGTGCTGAAAGCATGCAGTTGATTTTTGTTGCTCCTAAATCTGACCGATACTTCTAAGTTTCATGCTTAAGTTATGAGACATATATTTTGCTGTCTACTAAAACTGATTTTCTAATTTCTATGCTTACAATTTAATGCAGTAGTTTACAATTACTTCACACTCTTTACTTCTCTTTGAATAATGAGAGTCAGCCTCATCATTAGCTTTTCGTGTAGTCTCTTAATATAACTAGCTATAATCTTTATGTAGCTAATGTAACTGATGAATTTGAAGATAATTAATTCGTTAAAAAATTCTACATGAGTTACATGAGTTACGAATTAATATATCTAGTTTTATCACTTGTGCCATTAACATAAATCATTATTAAATGCTGTTTGTAGCTAAAAAGACTATGTTCATTGTTCTTAAATTTCGGTGGTCAATTGAATTGGATTTTTTAAACATCGTTAATACCATATCCTACATACCTTCACACCGTTACACCTTGTGAATGTAAGGTCAATGGATATTTTCGCCATTAAGTTATGCATATAACACATATGCATAACTGTTTTTGATTAAATTGTATTAGAAGAAGTTAATCTGATTGCACATATTACCTCTACAAAGTCTTGTCTATATTAAAGTATTAGAAAGCGTGGTTTTCAAAGCACATCAATTAAAATGCTCAAATTGATTTGGTAACAATAAAATTGTAACGGTAATTCTTCATAAAAATACCAACCGAATAAAAAGTTGTTTTTCTTTTACATCAGTAAAGCTCCCTTTTTATTGTAAAACTCATCCATTAGTTCTTACCATATCTTTTGATTGCCATGTGCGCAAAAAATCGACTTAAATGTCTTTATTTTGCCAATCAAAAGATTCGTAATGCATTGATTCAGGAGAGATTGCCATATTTTATCTCCTGGAATTGTATCGCAGTCTGGTTCTTCGAAAAATGGGCTTTCCTCGATAACGATGAAAAGCTCATAATTTTTTTAAATTTTTGTTATAGTCCCTCTCGACATTCAGGTATTTGTTCTGAAGTATTCAAACACTCTTAATCGAAATGACGATCTGTCTGAAATAACGGAAGATCAGGATTGTATCCTCTTCATTCCATTCGATTCTAAGTAGAAAAAGAATATTTATGGACATTTTGAAGGAAATTCCTTATTTTGAAATTCGAATTTAGATATTATGAATTGAATTCTAAATTATGTTTTAAATTGTCAAATGTTATAATAGTCAATAGGTTTTTTTTCACAAATTAACAGAAATGCGAGAAAAATTCTTTCAAAACTTCCTTTTCAGTGGGAAAAAAAAAACAACACAATTAATCATTTTTTTTAAAAAAAAAGGGGTTTAAGCCCAAAAGCTTTCAATGTATAAACTGACTGAAGATGTCCTAATATAATTTACTGAATTATTTCTAAAACATTTATACGAAAGCCTATTATTGATATCATTAATAACCACACAACAAGAATGATAAATGTAATTACTCATGATGACAACAAGAAAAGTTCCATGAAAAATTACTCAACCAACTTTTTCCTTACCTTCACAGAACGGTTTGATTGAAGACTTCTCCAATGAATCTTCATCGCTGTGTTGAATAATTTGTTGAAGTTTATTTTAATGCATGAGAGAAAAAGAAGAAATAAGCAATTCCTCCTCGAATGTTAGGAAAAATAACTTCTCTTGCAAAATTCACAAAGACAAAGGAGAGTTTATTACGACTCTCACATTCTTTTGAAGGAAATGTGTGTTACGATACCGATCCATCATGTACTCTTTAGGGAGAAATTCTCAATACACTAACACAAACAATTCGAATGTTTAAGTTATAGTAGATATTTATATAATTCATTCCAATAATATATTTTATAGTAAAAATGTAAAACAGGAATGACATGGTTTATTTTCATGATATTCTTTCTAAGATTTTACTTTTTTTTCTTATTATATGGAATCTATATAATGTATTAGAAACAGATAATAATTATTTTTATTTAAGGAAAACATATTTTCTTCTCATTTTTATAGTTCAAATGATTAAGTTTCTGTTTTATGGTACACACGATTTGTGCCATAACCAAATGACCCACATTCCAGTTACAAATACGAAATTGCAAATACAGTTATACCACATATGAAACATCTGAAATTAAAAAAATATTCTCATGTCTATTAACATTCCTTTTTATTATCTAGTAAGAGCGATATATATGAAAAAGTGCAAAACCTTAAAATTATAGTAATGACGACACTAGACGTATTATTTACAATATGGTGGAACTTTTATCTTTATTTATTTCAAAAAGCAATAGATATAACCAGTAAATATTTTTATTTTCAAAAATCTCTATATACATATATGAAAATATGTTTCTGAAGAATTATTTCTGTATCAACACAGAATACAAAATTCGGAATGATGTTTTAACGAACTTTCGTTGTATTAACATTTAAGCTACCTGTAATATTTCCATCTTTTGCTTAACATTTACCAAAATAACCGGGCTGTAACAAAACAACGTCCTATTCTATAAAAATGTAGCATTATTGACTATAAGAAATAGAGTAAGGAATATCTTATTTTCCAAAAGTATCTAGTATCTGCTTCATTTCCTATATGTATTTAGAGATACATACTAATGTGTACCAAAAGCATGGTATCTTAATCAATTTGACATTAAAAAGTTATGAGTTTCTTTATGGATTATTTTAAATCCCAAATTTATGCATCATACAACTTTAATTATTTTAAATTTTTCATGGACTAGTATTTCTTTCAAGTATTTCGGTTCTTCTATTAATGTTTGTATTTTAAAGTGGATTAAAAGTAGTTCATAATTCACCCAAATTTATTCTTTATTTAAAAAAAGAAGGTAAATTTCCCCTAAAATAATTCCAATAATTTTTTAACTGATCAGTTGATAGTAAGTTTTTTAATTAATCAAATAATTTATGAATAATATAAATGAAATATATTTATTCAAATATTATTCAAATGGAAAATTGACATTTTTAGCATGAATCAGCTACTCAGATGGTACATATTTAAAGATTAAAATATTCATTTAGATGGAAATTGGAATCGTAATGATAATTATTAACAACATAACTCTAATGGATAAATGACGATGAGAATATGTAATAAGCATTTCAAAGTATTAAATTTGAATTTAATATATTTTCCAGCTATCTTAGATTTTTCAATCTTTATCACAGTGTATGCGTTTATTTTTATGTCCTGGAGAGGAAAGCGAAAGTACACTATTAATTGTCAGATACACACAAACTTATTTTTCAGGGCTAATTCGTCATTTAAAAATATATTTAATCTGTCATATTTGGCAGAGAAATATATATGAAGAAGACAATTTATCAAACAAATTCTAAGGCAGAATAATAATTCAGCGTTTATAATAATAATTTTTTCTAAATATAAATTATTATATTGCATGTTCAATACGTAATAGTGTACTATTATGTATTGAACAAAAGTGTATCAAGTGACGTCATAAAAATGATAAGAAGAACCTGAATTTCATAAAAAATTTCTTTTTGTTATTTGTTTTTATATGTAAAATATTTAATATTTATTCCCCAAATATTCAGTCTTTTTCTTTTCCTTGTCATAATTCTAGAAACGTACGAAACGTGTCTTGTAGATCTTCCGAAAAATATAATCTCAACTTCAAAAACCATAAATTTATAAAGCTGGAAGATATTTTAAATCTTTGCAAATCACTTAAAATAAAATATGCATTATAATATAAAATCTATTTTAACCTTTCAGTCTTTATGAACAAAGTTCCCCTTCACTCCTTTATAATGATGCAATGGTGCAGAACAATAAAATTTTCCAGAATGGGTATGAAAATAACTATAGTTCCGCTGGAGAGGCCTACAGATTTTCAATCACTTAAAATTTAATGGTACAAAATTCGTAGCAGCCTTACGTGGAGTAAGAAGATTATTCTATCATATCGTTTATTGTGATCATTAAGGAATGGTTATTACCTATTACCAAAGAAGATAAGCCATGCTGATAAATTAAGTTCTTCCTATTGATATATTACAGAAAGCGTCTTACCTGAAATATACAGTAACAAGATTCTTTCTATTTAAAGCAAAAATTATGGTTTAAGATTCATATTAGTAGACTTTCTTCATTACTTTGAAAGATTTCTTATCTATAAGAAGAATGCACAATTAAATTTAAGAGAATACTTTTTATAACAACAGATTAATAAGATTTTCTATAACAACAGATCATTATAATTAAAGTGGCAATAAACACATGGCAAGGGATATAAGGTCTCTTGTGAACTAATACATAATGATAATTTCAAATTCTTTCATCTCTCTTCAGAAGAAATCAAAAAGAGAATGACGCTTCACTATACCTTAGAAATTCATGCTAATATATGAGAAATCATAAACAGTCAAGTGTGTCTTGCGAATCATAAAATACTGAGAAATTTCCTTTAATAATTTTCTAAATATATTTCCTATTAAATAAATGATTGGAATTCTATAAAATCTTATTGTGCGTTTTAGAGCATTCTTTGAGGAGAGAAGCAATATTTAACATCATTTCCTTTTAAATAGTGTTTTATTCAATAATTGTTAATGATATTGAAATCCCTGCTTGTCATTTCAAAAATCTTATTTTCTTCCATTGTCGCGATCAGCTATATCCATATCAACTATATCTGGCTTATTTCTTCTCCTGACCATAAAGAAAGACAATAGAGCCTGAAGTTATTGAGACATCAATTATTGGCTGTAATTGTGATTCCTGGCTACTCTAGGTGTTTCAAGTTACCTGGAGCAATTAAACCGTTTAATGTTTTCGCGACTCATTAAGGAAATAGTTAAGATCGCGGATTGCTTACAAACGTGTGGGAAAAACAGTTAATTGTTCGCAGTTAATGGGATTAATACATCACGATAAGGGAGTATAGGATAATACAGTCGAAGAAATTTTAAATACCTAGCTCAGATATAGAAGAATACAATGGCAGAAAACGTTTATGAAAACAAGGCTTGTTAGATGAAAAAGTGATTGGAAACATGTACGTGACTTTTATTAGATTATAATTACAGGGAAGTTTATGAGAAGTTCAATAATTAGGCAGTAAAAAATGAGGAATTTATTTATGAAGAATATTTTGAATATATTTGAAAAGGATAAGCTTTATTTGTGCATAATGTTTTTTTTTATTATGTTTGTTTATTCTAATATTTTAAAACTCATTTAATTATACCAAAATTTTTACCAATTTCTTTAATAATTTGTATATACCCATAAAAAGCATAGATGTCATTGAATTATCTGCGCCTACCTTTAAGGTTTTCTTTTGTTCATCAGCATGCATGTTCTTAATATAACTCAGTGGCAATGGTCTTCTCAAATCCTCTTGGCGTATTCCATTTTAAAGATTTCATCCCAGAGAATGGTTCACATGGCATTGGTGTACAACATTCACTAAATAATAAACTTTTGACATGAGTTTAGCTATATTATTTAGCTAATTCAATGTAACTGTTAATTTTTGGCATTAACTAAATGCTGTTAATGCCAAACATTAACAGTTACATTGAATTAGCTAAATAATATAGTATCGTGTCATTCTGCGTTTTTTTGGCGATTAATCACTGGTATGGGGTTAATAAAATCCAAAAATCTAAGTTTAATTTCAAATTCTTGTTTCTCAACCGATTGAATTTTAAATTTTGACACAAATCAAAAGCACTTTTATACATAAAATGTCATATTCATTTTAATGTCATTAGATCAATGTGTTTTTGAGTTTTCACTTTAAATGTTCCAGAAAGTACAGGCTGACAGACGATCAACTCCTTGTTGATTTCGTTGAAAATTTCATAGATGTCGACGCTATAGATGCTAAATTTGTGCACCGAATGTATTCAATTCTGCTCTTTAGGTTTAATAGTTAATGCCAAACATTAACAGTTGCATTGAATTCGAACTATCGGGTAGCCAGATTTCCTCAGAATTGACAAATTTAGTATAAAGACAATATATAGAATTTCATCTGTCCTTTTAAAACTGTTTTTGAGTTATTTTGGCACAAACAAACAGATGGGCATTTTCTAAAAATATATTTTCCGAATTAAGATAAATCCAAAACGTGATTAAAATCTGGATTCTGAATTTTTTGAAGACAATTATATTTTCTTTATAATACGTATTCAAGAATGTAAAAAATGGATTCAATATATTAAAAACTTTTTTAAGTTTTTTTACATTGCTTATTTCAGACGAGATGTCGAAAATATTCATAGAAATTAATAGCTAAAACTATAAAAAAATTGCTAATTAAAAATAATTATAAACGAATGAACAATTGCAAAACATTTTTTTACCCTTGTATATGATTATATGAAAATCATTGAACGATAATCATAAAAGTCTTTTGAAAATATATAGATACTTATCGTCTATAATGAAAGGAAAAAGTTGTACGACAAAAGGAGGGTAGAAACAATAATATTCCAGTATGAAAAAGTAAATCTATTATCTTGATAACTTACCACCATAAGGAAAATTCAGTTATGACCGAAGTATTGTCTTCCTTTTTCTATTGTTTCTCTTACATAGAAACTGTTTCATCAGAAAGGGCTGATTTCTTCTGTTAAATGGAAATGTATTTTCTAATGCCATAGTAGCTTATTCAATGTTGACTGTGTAACACCTCTAGGAAAGAAAAACTGAAAAGACAATTTTGTTTCCTGATCTGAAAAAAACCCGTTCCTTAAGGAGTAATATCGATTTAAAGCCCTTTATTGAAAAGACATTTCGTTTCTTCAGAATATATTTTTCCGTATGAAATGATAAAATTTTGTAATAACACTGCATACTTTTATAATGCGAAAAATTCTGAAAAATTGTATTATGTTGGAGGAGTTTTTAGACTGAGAAGTAGATCATGTTGTATTATAACTAATCAGAAACTGATTATTAAAATCATCTAATATAATAAAAAAATCAATATTTTGAATTTACTCACAATCACTTCTAGAAAGAAGAGCATAGCTTTCAGTATTTAATCTAAAATTATATATATTTAATTTATGACAAAGGAAAAAAACCCATAACGCAACAGTAGCGTATCCTATTTATAAAGACATAATTCAATAAATATAATGCTATATAAACCACATAAAAATTTGTTTTTTATACATCAGTAATAATCTCAATATGCTTATTAAAAAAATTTCTATTTTTAAAAATAATTACACTTTTTATTTTACACATAATTACATTAGAATGTAATTTTTAAAAATGACATTCAGATAACAGAGTTTACGTACCGCATCTAAAATCATTTCATTTATTGATATCTCACTTTCTAAAGATTTTTTTAAAGCTGAAAATCCAAAGAATCGGATAAAAAATACAACGATAGTTAGACAATTTTTTAAATACCATGAAACAAAAAAAGTTTAAAATGTTCTACATTATATATAAAAATCATATTAGAAAAACAATGACATAAGAGGAATTCAAAATATGTATGAGTTTTTAAATATTTATTCTTCGTTGCTTCCAAAATTATTCAATATCATTTTGTCATAAAACAACTGTTACCTTAAACAACAGTTAAATTTCATTCCTAACCATTGTTCTTAAGATCAAAGAGAACATTTCACAATCAAAAGTTTGAAACAAAACTGTATTAAAATTTTTAAAAATCTTGAGGCATTTTTTTATAATTTACAACCGATACATTTTGTTAATTATAAGAAATTGCAGTCAATTCGACATTAATATGAAAGTTATTTGTCTAATAAATGTTACATTAGGAGGTATCAAAATGCTCTTACATTAGAGTGCAACAACAATAGAACATATATACATCTTTGAAATTGCAACTTTTGTGTTAATAAGTTCGAAATATGGAAATAAATTTTGGTTCTGTATAAATCTTAATATTTATAAGAATTTTAAATATTTTCGTTTAATTCTGTTTCTGCGACAACAATGATGACCACGTATTTTTCTTTTACATTTTACATCGGGGAATACAGTTTCTTTTCTAAAAAATAGTTTCCTTTCCTCAATTCCTTTTCCTTTTTTTTATCGAGAAAAACTATTTTTAGAGAAAATCAAAATTAATTGATGAAAAATTATTAAATATTTTGAAAAGTTAAAAAAAAAGACCTCAAAAAGTACATAAATTATCAAAGTTGGTAAGAATATTTGTATCTGTATCATAAGGAAGCCATTTATTACATTACATTTCTGACCTCCCTCAGTGGTTAAGTAAAATTATACATGACAATAACAACGCTTTAAGCATTACCTTTGAATCAACGTCTCGGTTTCTTTTTCTATTAAGGCTAAAAATTTGAAATGACCAGAATGATCCTCATTTAAATGTATGGAGAAAAAACGTGTCTTATCTTTACATGTCTAGTTTATTAAAATAACTCTTCAATAAAAAAATTGAAATCTTCCAATCAATATACTCCTCTGAAATTAAACTCAGCGATAATACAATGTTTAGTATTTCAATGGAGTACAGTGTATTTCAATTAAGCCACTTAAATATTAATCAAATATTATATATTTTACTGTTAATTAACAACAATACTTTGCATGTTAAACTTTTGATATACCTGATTCTATTATTTTTACTTAATTTGTGGTTGAAAATAAAATTCAGACATGATACTTCAAGCACCATTTCAATTCAAATGGACAATCATTTAAAATCTAAAGACAGTAATTCAGAATCAAGGAATTGTTCTAATTTCGCAAAAAAATATTCAGAGGAGAAATTTGTGAACATTTATTAACTAGTCTTTCTCAATATTTTGAACATATAAACTTGTTGAATGATATTTATCGGTTGTGAAATTTTATTTTGTTGAATTTTCAACTTTTGGATATGAATATTCTCTGTTTCAATATGTATAGATAATTATTGGCTTTTTCGTATCTTTATATACTAGTTTTTTTCTAGTTTCTTATGGAATTTTTTTTATAGAATTTTGTGGAATTTCTAAGCCAGGGATCTTTTTTAATATTCTTTTCCATACAGCCTATAAGAATGTTTTATCGTCTACGTAGTCTTATTTTGTTGAGCTTTTGGTTATTATAAATGTATACTCGTAAATTAAGTATTATTAAATTATATGTGATTGCTGAATATATACTCTGATTTGCTTATTTGGACAATCTGAATTGACATCTAATGAAATCCAATAAGATATTTTTTGGTTTACAGATCTTGACTTTCAACTTTAAGGTTTTCTTTAAAAGTTTGAAAAGAAACAGTTAATAAATATTCGTATAAATATTTTAATTTTTGAGCCTATTTATTAATACGATGTTAATATTATTATTTTATTTTATTTGTGTTCAATATAAACTATACAAGTATTTGTGTAAATTCATTGACTGTTGATTGATGTAACTGATTCGATTTCCTGTATCTCTCTTCTTCTGTGAAATGAGTAGTAGGTGTAATCCATTTTGTTTTGTTAGCATGTAATTGTTTGTAGCAAAGAAGTCTTTAGGAAGAATGCAGGAGTGGTGTGATGCAGGAGAGTTGTATTAAATAACCTTAAGACTACCAAAAAAACTGAAATCAAAAGGTTACTTTTTATTCATTCAAAAATGCTTTTCTCACGATGGAAATGAAAACACAAGAACCAGATGGACTCTACAGATTTCCGACTCTACAACGTTTGTTTACATGATTATACATGTCATAAAGATGTTCGCAATGTAATTTATCTACTTTTTTTCTCTTCGGTTGGTATTCTCATTTCCCGGTAAGTTCAACCTATAGTCAACATTTGTATAAGTGTTCTTGTCCCTAGACTTAGTTATTACTTCACCAAAAATTGAGTCTTGAAAGATTTGACACCGATAGGATTTTCTCTGGAGAACCCTGGATGGTTCGCCATCTCTTTCCTTTTTTTTAAATTTTTATTTATTTATTATTATTTTATTATTTTTTTTCTTTCTTTTCCTTTCTTCATCTTGTGCTCATCCAATTTTGTAAATAACTTAGGACACTAAAGGTGTATGTTAAAACACTAAAGGTGCGTATCGGAACACTAAAGGTGTTATGTTATGTTATACAGTTGTTTGTAAAGACTCACAGATCTAAGAGATATTTCTGAGTTGCATGCCAATATGATAAAATATATATTTTACTTTCCATGGAACTCATTTTAAAATTTCAACCCTTGCAATTTATCGCAGTAGTTTATAATCATTTCGCATCAACTTTTCATGTTGCGTCTTTATATGACTAATGATATTCGTCATGTGACTAAAGTTATTGATGGATATGAAGATAATTAGTCTATTCAAACTTTCTTGTGCTTGTACGATTTGACACATAAAGTTTTATCACTTGTGTAATTAACACAAAGATAATTATTACATGCCGTTTGGGAGAAAAAACTAGGTTCCCGAATTTCGGTAATCAATTATATTTGATTCTTTTAAAAATCGCTTCCAAAACTCTCTTGTGAATTCAGATGAATGGATATTTTTAATAAAGGTAATTTTCATATTTTTTTGATTAAATCACTTTGGAAGGTGCTAATCTGATTGCACGTACTACTTGTATAAAACTTAGTCTATTTAAGCAGATTTAGATAACATCTTTCACACACATAGGAATTCCGGTTTTCAAATTAGTTTCACAGCTTTTCAAATCATTTTGAAATGATTTTTAGCCATAATTCATTCAGTATAAAAATATCCACAATGCAAATAAGGTTTTTTCTTTTTTCTTCAGTAAATTCCCCTTTTTATTGTAAACCTTATACATCTACTCTTTCCGATTCCTTTGATTGCCTTCTACGAGGAGAGAAAAATCAAAGAAAATGTCTTTCTTTCACCAATCAAAGGATTCTCAATGCATTGATGGAGGAGAGATCTGAGGGGCGATCGCCATATTTTGTCCCCTTGTATTGTATCGCATCTGACATTGACGGATAATCGCCAGTCTATTGGTGTGGCTATTCGACAAATGGGCTTTCCTCGATAACGGTGGAAAACTCCGGAATTTTTACTGTTGTTATCATGCTTCTCGACATTCTTTTCGGGTGTTTGTTATGGAGCAATGGAACATCCAGAATCGGAAGGACGATTTGTGGGTAAAGATTGGTTTTTCTGGATTTTGCGCTATTATTAGCGATTATGGAATTTCAATCCGTTTGCTTTGGTGCATCGATATCAAAATTTATCTTTAGTCTTACTGATTACAAACTTCTGAATTTAACATTAATGGGAGGAAAAATTAATCTCGATCGAGAGCGAAAATGTTTAATTAATTATTAAGAAATAGAATTTTATGCTGTATCGAAGTTGATAAATTTGTTAGTCCTTTTATAATAATAATTATTTTGATTATTTACTGTATCTTAAAAATATGAATCTAATATTTAATCTTGAACTGTTCACGTGAAAACTGAATATCAAATGTTTTGTATACTATAGTTTTTATAATATAACAATAATTAACATTAATGAAGAACATTATAGTTCATATAATGTTTCAATACGTTGAAAGACAACTTATTGCTTAATCTTAATGCGCAATTATAATAAAACTCAACCAGGAAAGAGAAGCGGAGATAGTACAGTCGAAAGAATAATAGGTAGAACAGTTTATCAAAAATTTAAACTGAAATTTTTCATAACAAAGTTAGGAGACATCAATTTGTCAAGTGCATTAATCACTTTATATATACATCTAAATCCTAGAAGGCGCACGAATGAGATTAAGGATTTTTTGTCCCGTCGCAGCTGAAATCAGATGGAATTCGTACTAAAAAATTAGGTAAAATAATAATCTGTGGTGCATGAAGGTTAGATGGAAAGTACAATACCAGGTTATAACATAAATGATTTTGCATACAGTTATATTTTTCAATTATTAAAGTTTGTGGAAAAAGAAATTAACCCTGTCATTCCTCATATCATTTAATTTAATTTGCCACATAATCACAGAATGCACGAGTTTCTTTTGCAAAAAGACAACAGAATTTCCCCGGTCTTGAAAATTGTAAGTTCAGCTGTATTCTTCAGGGTTGATGTACAAAACATATTTCCATCTTGTAGATAATTAATCAAACAAATGTATTTTTGAATATTCATTCCATCCCTGAAAAAAAATTACACTTATCTAGATAAGCTTTTCAAACGAACAAAGATAACGCCAGCAGTATTCAATTAACAAAGAGGGGTAGGGAAGAATTTAACAGCGATATCCGAGCATATGTTTATTCAAAAGTTTAAATAGATGCCAGAAAAATAAGTTACTGATAGTTAAAATAACTATGTTGATTGTTAATTTCAAATTTAATAGAGCTTTAAAATTCTTATCTATTATTCTTTTGTAAGTAGTGTCTAAAAACTTACCCATAATGAGATATACATTTAACATATTAATTTTCCCCCACACATTTTCCTGTTGGAATATGTATTAAACTAATTTTTAATACTTCATGAAATTTCAAATTTGTTTTTTTAAATAACTAATAACAAATTTTAATATTGATCTGCAAAGAAGTTTAAAGAAACATTTGAACTCTTGTGAAAATAAAATATGAATTTAAATAAGAAGTTTCTTTTATATATAATATGAAGGTTTCTTATATATATATATAATTCTTATATAATTCGCCGAATTTTATAATCTTATTTACATTGTTCTTTTCAAAAACTATTAAAAATACGAGACATAAATATTTTAAAATATTCTTTCTGATGAACATACAGTTGAACTAATCCTTTAAAAAAGTACTTTAGACATAAAAGCTTTCAATATATAAACTATAAAGTACTGTCATATTATAATTTATTGAATAACTTATAAAACATTTATACGAAAACTATGATCAATATTATTAATTATCTCACGACACAAATGATAATGGAAAATGTAATTACTCTTGATGACAATTGGTACCAGTCCCATGAAAAATTACATAACAAACTTTTTCCTTATCTTCATGGAATAGTATGATTGAAGACTTCTCCAATGAATCTTCATCGTTGGGTTGAATAATTTGTTGAAGTTTACCTTTGTGCATGGGAGAGAGAGCGAAGATATGCAATTCGTTCTCTGATATTAGGAAACTTACTTCCTTTGCTAGATCTACAAAGACATTAGAGAATTTATTACGACTAACACATTCTCCTGAAGGAGATGCGTGTTAGGAAACCGATCTGTCATGGTCTCTTCAGGGAGATTCTCTCCAAACATTAGCACTAACAATTCGAATTTTTGATCCATAATAGATATTGATATAATTCAATAAAATGGAATATTTTGAAAGCGAAATATGTAAAAGATAAAAAGAAAAATGTTAAAAATGTTTGATATTATTTCTATGTTTTTGAATTATACTTCTTATTTTGGGGAAATATATCGTATAATAGGAATGGTGGATGCTTATTATTTTAATTTTTTTCATTTTATGGAACAAAGTTTATCTGGAATGTGGGAAGTCGAAATTTAGATATGAAGATATCTTTGAAATTCAGCTTCATACAGGACCTATTAGAAAATAATACTTTTTATGTAGACATAAATGAATTAAATAGTCAGATTTATATATTTGATTTCAGACAAACACATTTTTAAACGAAATTTAAAAGCATCTTTCATTAAAAATATAAAAGGTCAATAAAGTTAATAATTTTGAATTTATTTTGATTAATATTTATCATTAAAATATAGAAGAAATATTATATAGCATTATTAATATAGAAGAAATAGCAAAGATTATTTACTACTACAGAACAAAAATAATTACGAAAAATAGCTTTTCATACGATGTTATTATAATGATGTTTATGATGCTCTCTTGATTTATTTATTTCTTCACATATAGGTATTTTCTAACAAGTTTTTACTTCTATGTTGAAAACATTGCATACATTATATTCTGAATTATAATTTTATATATTGAGAATTCTATCTATCTATTTATCAACATAATTATTTAAAGATAACTACAATCGCAATGATTATTACCAGCAACATCACTCTAATATTGATCAAATACTCAATCACTCATAGTAAGAATATGTCTGGTATATATGAGAAAATAAGTGTGATTCTTCTTTAAATTACTAAATTTGAACTACACATTTTTCCAGCGATTTCTGATTTTTCAAACTTTCTCAGCTTGTAATAACTGTTCTTGTCTTTATACGCTGCAGGAGTAACTGAAAGTATTTGAAGATTCATCTTCAAATATGATGCAGAAATTTATTTTCCACTGAATTTCGAAATTGGAATTCGAATGTCTATTTGGTTACTTTCTACAGGGAAGGAAGATCATGTAAATTATCAGTTTAAGAAAAATTGTAAAATTCTATGAAATAAGGATTTTGTAAAATTCTATGGAATAAGAATAACTGCAATATGTTTATTTTTATAAGTAATGATTATTATTTTATATCATTGATTTAATTCAAACATATTTCTTTGAAAGTTATAATAGAGAGAGCAATATGGAAGAAAAATATCACCAATTTATATCTTTTATATCAATCTAAATGTAAATTTTTGACACATTTACTAACCAAGAATAATCTCCTGCAGTGTGGATCCACTAATTTGAGTTTTATCTAATTGCATTTCAAAATGGATTCAGATTCAATTCTTTTACAACTGTAGTATTATTTATAATGCAATGATTAATTAAATTAGTATCCATTTTATTAAATTTTATTATTTAGTTAGAACTTAATAAGAAAGATTTTTAAGCGACTTAATCTTATTATGTATTTTGAAGATTTTGTTTTGCCGACAGCAAAAATATAAAATTTTAAATTTTGAAATAATTAAGTTTTACTAAGTATTAAGCTCATTGAAATATTAAAATAAACTGTATTTTCATGAAATGAACAAAAATGAAAAAAAAAATCAAATAAAAATCAATTACAAAAAAAAGAAAAGAAAAGAAAAATATTCTTCGGAATAATTACTAGAAAGCATATGCATGGCAATCACAGATACTTCAAAAATATATAAAAATTCCAATAGAATCATTTCATAATTAGGTGATAAATATGAATTACGAGAAAGATTAATTTTAATATTAGAATATAGTGATCATCTAGAAGGAGAATAAAAGATGAAGGTAAATCAAACTGTTAGATGACCACAGAACATTTGCTTTTATCTATATTAATAATGCGGATGAAACTTACTTTTTATCTAAGCATCTTTCTGTCCAGGCTAATTTATTAATCTTTTCTAAGTATCAATTTTTTTTAGAAAATATTGTACAACATGAAATTATTATAAACTTCCTTTTATATATTTAAAATTCCCAGTATTCACCTTTATTGAATATATCAACATTTTTAACTTATCATCAATAAATGATTATCTGGTTTGATCAATATAAATCTTAATTGACGAAACAATTTTCAGTATTCCATGATTCCAGCAAAGACCAAAATTTGAATCACCTAAGTCATCAAAAAGTACTTTAACTCATTGTAAATCGTTTGAAAGCCAGATAACTTTAAGAAGTCGACGACGCATTGAAGAAAAAGAAAATTCGTTAAATCGAGGAAATCTAGTTAACTGAAAAATCCTTTTCCATTAAAGCAACATAAAAAGAAGATCAGTTTGGTCTCTGATTTATGTGTAATCACTTTGCAGTGAACAGGCGCCATTTGAAGGTGTTTTCTTTCGTCTATCTATCGAATTCAGTGTGAAGACGTTTATCTTTAGTGTAATCAATCCTTTCTACACGAGACAGAGTGTTTAAAACTCAAGGCATTTTCACCACGATTCTTGTAGTCTTTGAATTGGAGTGTTTAAGTAAAGTGATTGGACTCGAGATTTATTTCCCGACACTGGTGTTGGACTTTCAGCTCTACTGACGGAACAAGACACGATGGAATTTCGTCTTGTAATGAATTTGTATTAAATTGGTACTTTTAATTTTTTTATCACAAAACCAGCATATTTTATATTAAAAAAAAAAAAGGCTAAAATCATGGTTTTTCTTAATCTTGAGGATTAATGAAGAAGAAGATGTGATGGATTTTCGTCGTGTAATGAATTTGTATTAAATTTATATTCTAATTTTGTTTTTCTTCAAACGATCCTACTTTTCTATATTTTTTTAACATATGTCTATAATCATGGTTTTGCTTAATTATGAGCATTTACACAGTTCACATGGCCTAAGGTATTGGAAAGCAGTGCTGTTTCTTTGAATTGTATATCATTTTAAATGTAATTGCTGTAAAATTGTTATAATGAAGATGTGTAAATAAAAATTAATAATGTTATTAATGTTGGTCCTTATTAATTATAATGAAAAATTATAATAAAGTCAACGCTCATACAGAAAATTAATTGTCCTCTTTTCTAAATATAGCTAGACGTGAAATTCCCATATGTTTCAGTCATATTTTCTAAAGGTTATTTGACGTTATCTATAAAATTAATATTTTCTATATAAATTGAAGAACTCATTTCATTAATAGTTACTTCATGTAGATATAACAGATGTTTTAGAAAATTGATGAAATTACTGTAAGAAATAAGATATGGCATTTCGTTCTGAAAATTCTAATATGTGAGAAATGTATTCTTATTAAATGATCAAAGCTAAAACTCTGATTTCTAACAATATAAAACAACTATTAAAACCTACTCTGTTTGAAATATGAGCCGTTTAAAGAACAGGTGAAATTTTAAAATAGAAAAATTTCCAATATTGTTATAACATGGTTTGCTTATTCTTATACTTTTGGTGGGCTTCTTTATAAAACAGGTAAGTACAGCAAAAAAAAAAAAAAAAAAAAAAAAATCTGAAAACCATTACATTTCAGATGGGATTCTACCTAGCAATAGGATAATGTAATTGATTTTAATTCTTTTTTTTTGTTAAATATTTCAAATATTTCTTTAAATTTTAAAGTTGAAATACTTTGTGAATAACATATTTAAAAAAATAGATTACATTAATTGAAAATCACATTATCCACTTTTAATAGTTTCTAGCAACTTAGTCTTAAACCCATTCTGCATGTGACACACTATCAGAATACATTTAGCAAGTATTTAGATTTCAGCTGGTGAGCAGTTAAATTTGCCATGCTAATTGAATCTAATCTTTAGGATTTTATTGCTTAACAGCATTATCTTTGATATGAAAATTCTCATTGTGCATTAGTTTCTGTACTTACTATTTGGTACATAATGCACTTGAAAGGGTGAAATATTTTTAGACTACACAAATTTCTTTTCGTTTTAAAAGCAAATTCGAAATTAAAAGTTCTTGGTTTCCAACATCTTTCATTTATTATGAATAAATCATTTCCAACATCATCATTTTTCATGAATCTTGGTTAAGAAGCCTTATAGTAGCATATAATGGCCTTGGAAAAGGATCTGGGCTTCCTGGACTCGAGTCCTGTTTCATACATGGTTGCTGAACTAGGTCTTTATTTTGCCTGTGAGTGTGGGAAAAAGTCCCCTCACCTGAAAAAGGAGTTTCCAAGCGATTTTGAATGCCATCTTTATATGAGCTAGATATCAGACTTCTGCCCTTAGGTGCTCAGAAGGCTTGGCAGTCAGAAGCTACCATACATTCGCCTTAAATCTCTGACAGTTCAATAGCGAGCTTATAAAGTAATATAAGTAATAACAACAACATACGGTTATGTTACATTCTACACATCTAAAAGAATGGAGAAAATAGAAAATGCTAGGCTATTGTGGCAGCAACCGTTAACCATAATAGTGATTGCATGTTACTCCCGTTTGACTCTACATGGAATATAAAAAATCAACTTAATGTATTCGCGACTCATTAAAAAAATCATTAAAATTACGAAGTGTGTGCTAATACAAGAGCAAAACAGTTTGCAATTAATGAGATCAATGCGTCACGATAATGGATTATGAGATTACAGAGGTTTAGTTTGTTACATGAACAGTGAAACACAATGACAAGAGGAATGTTATGATAGGTAATTATTTAAATAGAAAATTTACTGGAAAACATAAATGGATTTTAATTGTTATAAGTTTATATGTTAAGGTCTGAGGAGGAGCGAAATGGAGAATTCGAAAGAAAACTCTGCTAACTTCTGTAGAATAATTTAAATGTTTTAATAAATGATGGATTGAGTACATGTTAACATTGATTACAATTATATATATATATATATATATATATATATATATATATATATATATATATATATATATATATATATATATATA
>JAPMOQ010015914.1:1314099-1329046 GCA_026543055.1 Argiope trifasciata | reverse complement strand
ATATATATATATATATATATATATATATATATATATATATATATATAATCTATTTTAGTTCTGAAAGACTTATTGCTGATTATTCAGCGAAAATAATTAATCTTTTAGGTTAACCTGAAAAATTTAGTTTAAAAACAATTTTTATTACCTAAAATTGTTTTTTTCACTAGATTATTTTTATAAAATTATTCTTGATATTTACTACAATATGAATTTTAGCTATTGATTTGGTAATTTTTAGATTCCTATAATTTTCATAAAAAACAATTCAGTGATTAGTTAAATTAATCTCAAGTTTTAAGGCAACACCAAGGATGTTGTGGAGAGTTTCTCGTAATTTTGACACTCGGTCACATAACGAGGACGACACTTACGAGCTGGTACAACCTTCTCCAGTTTTGTCACCACACCGGTGGATATAGCGTCTCGATCTTGACGGATATAGCGTGCAACAGTCCCACCTAAACTGCGGTTCTTCTGTGGTATCGCGTCTGTAACCAAAAACATTGCTGTTCCGAAACCGAGGCATTACCAACTGGTCGCCACAGCTTTCTCGTCAAAGTAAGAAAAGTATAAAGTATGACTAATAAAGTATAAATAATGTGTAAAAAGAAGTAAGAAAGGTATAAAGAATAAAACCCAAAACAGAAAAAAATTCAATTTTAATCGAGTTAGTTGGTTTTAAAATTTAGATTTTATTATATTAATGTCCCCACTTGGAGAAATATGGAGGTTATTTTTAAACATTCCTTCATTTAAAATAGAATTCTCTAACAGCGCTTGATAGAGCACTCCTGCCATTTTAAGTTTCCTTGCATTTCGGCGGATCGTTTGAGGACGTTCGGCTAATGAAGTCAGATTTAATGTGTACTACAGCCACACCATATACATGCCAGCTATTTAATGGAATATAAATTATGTCCTCATACAGAGATCTTAACAATTAGAACATCGTTGTATTATGAAGAATATAAAGAACACGCAGAATCTTTTACCTTTTTAGACCTCTTGTTGAATAATCTATTCCAAAAACTGGTAAATAAAAAACGTAATCTAGACAGTAATGTCATCCGAACCTAATGCAAAAGGAAACATAATGTTTTGTAACACAAAAAAGGAAATACATTACTGTGACTTATCTACTAGCAACAAAAATATTTGAATTATAAGACATATTCTGTTTTTCGACACATTTATTGATGAAAATGTAACATAGGCAGAATACATATTTGAGCAAACCTGGAAGAGAATTTTTCCACCAACAATATCATGCGTTCTGAATTTATCGCATTGATACAAAAGAAAGCCTATCTTTTAAATCAAGAATTACTCTCTTTGGAATTTAATTCAAAAATTAATATACAATATTTATGTAAAACTGTCATTCTAAAGTTCTCACATATAGATTATTCTGTTTTTATTGCCTTCATATGAATGTAGACAGAGAATGTGCAGATAAACTGTTCTATCATCGATTTCATTTAAAATTTAGTAGAATTATAATAATGCTATAAAGTCTACATTCAAAGCTTTATCATTATATGGTTGATTTATGAAGATCACAGAAGTATGAAATGTTTTTAATTGTGACTTAAAAAAGTCAAATTATTTGCAAAATTTGCCATTTAATCGAAATTGAAATTTTGAAGTGGTACATTAATTTTTCTTTCTATATACCGTATAAATAATAAGAGGTAAGGGTATCCTTAAAGTGCTTTCTAATAAAGACTATTGTATATAATTCGTGGTATTCCACTAGCAAACAATAGTTGCCAAATAAATGTAATGTTTGGCACGGTTTTATTGGACACCTTTTTTCTGACCGAATAGAATCAGAATTTCACAGAGAATCACAATTGTAGTCATAAAAAAACATGTCATTTTTATCATTATCATATTCGAGTAAAGGTTTGACCTACTTATGAATATACAGACCAATATTAAGATAAATAATTTACTGGATCTGATTTCAAATTTGATACGTATGTATACTTTATTCGTTAAATCCGTTAATCAAATTTTATCCTCCAAGCTCTCTTGGGTGTCATCATATTCGGATGGAACGAAAGACAAACCGCATTTGAATGGATTTTGATTGATATATGAAAAGGTATACGTACTTGGTGTAATAATATAATATAACGTAACAAACAAACACATAGTATAACAAATCACACACTCAATATTATATAATTGGCACAATATAATAAATCTCAGCTGTGCAACTTAAAGCGGTTTTGCGTTATTATGCTCACAAACAAACACACATAATTTCCAAATTACATATTTCGAACTAAGATATGAAAATAGCGATTCAATAAACTCTTAAATCCGGGGTTTTGAATTATTACAATTCTTTCACATTGCATTATATTTCTAATGCGAGAAAACAAAAAAAGAAAAGAATCACAATTAAATTTTTAAGAACCCCCTTTCCTGTTTTTATAGATTGGCTATTTTTCATGATGTTCAATGAAAATGTAATTCTCCAGAATGAACTCGTATTTATCTGAAAATAGAAAATATTTTTTCACTAAATAAAGCAGCATTCTCAATTATTTTATTATTACAGGCAAAAAGATACATTAAAACATTGATGATAACATCATCTTTATCTAAATTTCTTTCTCATCAGCTTCAGGAGCGTGAATTTTCCTGAGCTCTGAGATCTGAAAGGAGGAAGCCAATTTAAGTGATATATAATTTTGCAGGGGTAATTAAGCGCTGGACGTCAAATGAACGTGTCAGAGGCATGTCCTTCAAGCTGCAGAAGGTCCAAGGTTGGAACAATTTTAATAAATCAGGCGGAGTTATAAGAGTGGAATGAAATATCAGGCGACGGACACATCGCCATCACAATACTGCGGAAGTGTAAAACCTCACAAGCTTGAAACAGAATTAGTCAATCAGTCAAACTGGATCGTTTTGGCAGTTCGTCAAATAGGATGCTTCGATGAATGTGTGAAATTACTCTGTTTGAGCGATTCTCTGTGCAATGTGCTGGTAAATAATTTCGTTGTTAAATCAAATTTTCTCATCATTAATTCCTTAGATATCCCTATTTTTAATAATGTTTTATACATATTTAAAGAGAGCAAAATGATTAATAAAAAATAAAATGCTTTTTTGTTATGATTTGTTACTAATGTTATAGCTTTGATAGTAAAACAGAAGTGTAAGAAAAAAATTCAATTATGAAAGCTACCATTAATTCATTTAATGTAGAATTCAGATGCTATCAAGCAGAACACAGTTATAATGCACAGAAAATCCTTCAAAACACAAAATGTTTAATTTCTCGTAAATTAAGAATAAATATAGTTATCATAAAATAGTCTTACTTATGTAATAACTTAAAAAACACTACAATTTATATATAAGAAATTTATTATATGGTTTTATGACTATAATCATGATTATTTGGGAAATTTTGGTTTCAATCATTTGGAAAAAGGTATTTGTTTATAAATTTCCATGTTTTAGACTTCCCCGAGTCTCAAAAACACATATCTGGAGAATATTTGTAATGATGTAGCAAAAGTGCCTTAAATAAGACGGATGAAATTTGATATACAGTTCCTAGTCTAAAATTGAAGTCCGAATTTTATAGGGAATTGAATCAGCGAAAGTCTGGCTGAAAGGGCTGAACACGAGAACTACCAAATGCAAAGAGTGAGATATATAAAATGAGGTACAAAAATTTAGGACATAAAGTTTAGATGAGTATAAAACTTGAAAACTAAACCTATTCTGCTCAAGAATCAACTGCCTTTCGAACTATATTTTCATAAACATATAAAAGCAGTAACTCAAAATCGCAATGATTTTTAAATAAATCAAATTCAGTATGTGATTTTGTAAGTATAATCATAGTTATGGGTCTAATTTTGTTTTCAATTGTTTGAAAAATGCATCTAAAATTCCACGTTTAGCATTTTTGCATTAATCATATCTTAGCAGATCAGCTCGAAAGTTCTTACTCTTTCAGAAATTTTATTAATTTAATTCATCAGAGTTTTAAGTTCATTAATATAAAAGTGCATTTATTAGAAAATATGCTAGAAAGTTACAGAATGATCACTTCCTTTGATTTTTATGAATTCAATTGGAATATTTGCTATTGTGAAGGCTGTTATAAGTGGTCATTTGAGCTACCACAGGTCGAAGTAAGGACGTTAAACGTAAATTGAAACTAAATTTAATGCATTTGAATATATTTTTGCTTAAACCATATTTGGAAAATGTAGTAAAATATCGAGATTTGCTAATTTATAGTGAAGCGTGGATATTTTCTGTTCACATATATTAATATTTTAATGAAACTTGTATTTCAATTTTTAAATGCAGGACTTACTGGACAGGAACTTACTGGAAGGAATTGAAACAATTTTTAAAAAAATCTATTATAAACAGATTTTTAAATGTTTTATATTCGAGGTTGACAAAAATAAAATAGAAAAGAGGATTTTCTTAATCAGCAATAATTACCTTTAAGACGTGACAAAAACCTTTCAACTAAGTTTTGGAATATTTTAGAATTCTTGAATTTTACTTTCAACAGAAATGTCTATAAAATCCTTCATTTCAAAGTCATTTTATAGTTGAGCTTATTTGGAAGAATTTGTTCTAAAAGTTTTTTTATTTGCAGTATAACAAAAAAAGTTTCAAAAATTCCATCAGATTTTGCCAATCTCATCAACTTATTACTGTTATGTGAAACATTCAACAAGCTAGAAGAGGTAGTAATCACAATTGGCCCATCTCCTTATCATTTGCTGTATACAGAAGATGATTAATAGGCTTCTTATCCACGTTTTGGCTGTCAGTGATTAGGCTTGCCACTGAGAGGGCGAAAGAGCTAATGACTGTGGCTTCTTTGCACTACATGGGGACACGAAATCTCACAGAATATCGGTTTCAGCTCCATAATGTTGTATTAGTTTGAAGCTTCCTTTTCTACCGAAGTGTCGATAAGTTAAAGTAATCGTCTTTGTTCTTCGGTAAAAAAGTTACTTTCGTGTTATTTCCCAGACATTTCGTAAGTTGTTTTCTCTTGTTTAAAGATTCATATTTTAACAAATATATATTTAACAGCTGGTACATATCTGCAGAAAAAATAACTTTTGAAATATCATTTGAAATGTGAAATAACTTCCTTGCTTTATTAGAAATGAAAGAAAGAATGATATTTATTTCCTTGTCAGCAAAGAATGAATCTAAGGAAATTGAATGATATATAAAGGGGAAGTGCACTTAAGATTTATTCTATTTTTCTGAAATTAATATTCAAATATGTACTTGGGTAGACAATATTCTTTTGTTTTTTGTTCTTCAAACAAAAACAAATACATGTCTTATCTGTCTGGCTAGTGACCTCGATCTTACAACAGGCTATATGTGGAAAACATGGATTTTCAAGGTGCTTAGCAATAAGTTGCCAAAAGTTTTTCGTAATTAAAAGAACGGTACAGTAGCACGTAAAATATAAACAAACAAAATTTCATTTTACATATTAGATATAAGAACTGTATTATGTGTATAACCATCAAGCAAATGCTAGCAATAAGTAACAAAATTTTTATCATATTGGATGAACGGTACAGCAATGGAAAAAACATGAACAAAAGAAATGTTTTTTATATATATTCGATGTTGGATAAAAGATAACTATTATAAATAAATTAAGTTATATAATAATAGTTAAAATGAAGTTTTCTTTAAAAAATTTGAAATTATGTAATCAGATTTTATTATATAATGGTTTAAATGTTTCTACTGTCAAGTATAAAAATTTTTGGAATTTCGAAAATATGATGCGCTTTTGAAAAAAAAAATATGAACAAAGAAAATGAAACATTAGAGAAAGGAATGGAGGGATTTGTACCTCATCTGCTGTTGTTATCAATTTACTTGGATTATTTATATACATATTAAAAAAGGTTATATAAGGAGAAATTAAATAACCAATCTTGTTTATAGTTAATTTTTAATCATGTCGCAAAAAATATAATCCATTTGCTTTAGGTATACGTTTTATATTTCCTGCAACTCTGATTTGTTTTCGAAATAATTTTAGAAATTCGATTTTTTTTTAATGCGGGATGTAGAATTTTGAAATGTCAACATATTTTTATTTATAAATTCAAAAATCAAATGGATTTAAGTTGCGAAATGGGACGTCAAATTTTGATTGCTTAGATGGTAGTATTCAATAATACATACAACAATTTAATTCCTGTTGTTGTTGTTTTCAGTGACACTTGTCATTGACAAAGCCATTGATTTTAAGCTTAAATGAACATCCCTAGTTTTTCAGTAGCGGCAACTAGGGCCAAAAGTACGAATTAGCTACTTTATGCTTCACATTCTCTTGAACATCCTCTAGTTATAGGGGGGCACATTCACACTACTCATAGATAGAACACAGAATAATAACCATGCCCGAACAAAGGCTTGAATCCAGGAAGACCAGCACACTAAGAAGACGCACTACTCCTAAGTAATACCGGCTACTCCTACCGGCATAATTTAGCTAATTGTGTAAAGCTTACAATCTGATGCCATAGTCTGTTGCTCGAAATTGAACAATTGGTGATAAAACCACTTTTATCAATATCAATGGTGCTGCAAAAACCCTGCCATAGACTAGAAGTTAATTAATTTCATTTAAATTTTCGTTCATTTCATTTTGTCTACCGCTTCAATTATTACATATATTATAATGTATCCTTTAGTTTACGTATGGTATTTGGGGCATTTTTACGAAGCCATGCATAATATAGGCAATTTCAGAATTTTTTTAAGCAGAGGAAACGAGTCGTTCGTTTGCTTAATGTGCCTCGGCAAACAGTGTCTAATGTAATTTGTCATTTTAAAGAACCTGGAAATGATGGTACACGTCCAGGAAATGCTTAAAAACGTATGGTGAGCCCTTCCAATAATTGTGAGGCTATCAAAAAAGAGTTCAACGAAATCCGTAGGTTCCCATTGGAAAGATAGCTCGAGAAAATGCAAATAAGTGACTGACTAATGTGGCGAATTGCAAAAACAGGGTTGGGCTGATGCATATTAATTCCAAAATGTTCCGTTTTTGGATGAAGAAAACAAATTCGTGCTGCTTCAAAGACACCGAAAACTTTTGAGGCTGGCCGCAAGCCGGCACTGAGAGATATTCACAAATGAGAAGTTATTTACCTTCCAAAAGCTCATAATTCCTTGAAATACAGAAAAAAATCTGTAGACGTTCCAAACACATCAGAAATTGGTAAACATTTCAAAAATTCAAAGTCGGTCATGGTCTGAGACGGAAGTTGGGCAAGAGGTGAAACTTGGTTTATGTGAATGAAGGGGTTGAAATAAATCAAAAATTGTGCCAACGGAGCAATCTAGTGGACCAAAACGCAATTTGGCAATGTAAAGTGGGAGTTTGAACAAGACTCCTCTCATCAGTTAAGAAACTAAAAAGACAGAAAAGAGGTACAAAGTGCATTTTCTGGACCTGTTATCTGGAGAATGGGGGCAACACTCGCTAAATCTCAGTCTCATGATTACGGTGCATGGTTCATTTTGAAATCTAGGGCTTCCACCAAACTGCACAAAAGTTAGGACTCTAAAGTTCGACTTGGCCCGAATGGAATAGATTAAAAGTTGAAAATTTTCGGTCCATTGCTGAAATTTCAATAAGCATTTGCACCTTGCAAAATTAGGCCACTTTGATACAAATTAAATTTATTTATTAGTAGATATCTGTGCTTATTTTTATTTATTAAATTTTGTTAATTGATTTATTTTTAATCAAGTTACATTAAAAATTGATTGTGCTGGTTTTTCTACTGCATTCTATAATATTTTAAAAATTCTTTTTTCGGAGAGTAAAAGCTAAATTTATCTTTAAATCATTAATTTTAATTAATAAATATTTAAGAAATTTATCTTATTCTCATTATAATATTCTATTACATTTAAAATAATACTATATGATACGCAAATGTTAAAGCTGACTTAAAGATTGTTATCCATTACTAACAAAAATTACAACCAATTCTTACCTCATTAAAGAAGGAAATAAGATTATATTCAAGAAAAATCTATTCAACAATATTTTCTTCATTGTTCTGCAGAATAGTTTTGATTAAAGATATTTTCCAATGAATTGTCAACTCTGTTTCAACAATTAATCTCAGTTAGATTTATAATCTTGAAAGGAAAATTTACTATGTTCTAACTTCTTCTCCACTATGCAATTTTTTCCCCAATGGAATATCCGAAAGCCATTGGAGTGCTTATTTCGTTTTTCATATTCAGTTAATGATCAATATATGCTAAGTGGATGATCCATCAGCCAGTCTATAGAGAAATTAAATCAATAAACTAGCTTTAACAACTGGTACATCACGATAAATACTTATATCATTTATTTCAAAGATCTATGTAAATTGATGTGAATGCTGGAAAGTTTTAGTCCAGACCGATTTATCAAGAAATATTTCAGCATATATATTCTGTTATTCGAATAATCTATACACCTTTGGAAACGTCATTGGAGCAGCATGATAATTAATAGTGTGTTGTATACACATATTTCCCCTAAAATATTTTAAAATTAAATTTAATCACCAAAAGTTATAGAACATTTGATATAGGATGAATAATTTTGATTTTTATGTCATACAAAAGGTTTTAAATATTCAAATAAATAACTATAAATGTTAAATAATAACTTTAATAAATAGTGGATATTTAATAGATCAACCATTTATACAGATCCAAGTGCTCTACAAATATTAATTGTGCTTTGAAATTTAAAAAAAGACAAATAAATTAACCGAAAATATTTTATTAAAAAACAGAAGAAATTCGCAACAGAAGAGAATTCACATTCACACGTTCACCAGCATTCACAATAGAAGAAATTATTACACCAAACTATTTCTTTTTCTTTCTTGTGAAGCCACAAGTTATCTTGTTTAAAAATATAATGAAAAGCTATGAATTATATGCTTGAAAAGTAATAAATAGATTTTTTATGATTTTTGATTGTTAAAACTATTCTCTGCATGTAGTGTTGGCATCAAAGAGAGTAACCTCAATGCATTAGCTATTGAAATACAATAACTGCCCTCACAGGCATGATAGCTTAGGGGTACCGCGTCTTCCCCGTGATCAAAGCGTTCCGAATTCCCGTGTTTGGGCATGGTTGTTCAACTTCTTTGTTCTATATGTGAAATAAGTGGATGTGTTCATTTGTAAAAAGAAGTGTTGCTGGTGAATATGAAGAGTGAAGTAGCTAAATCACACCCTTGGCTCTAGTTGGCGCTATTGAAAAAACAACAGACGCTCACTCGGTTTAAATCGCTATCACAGACAGTTGTCTGTCAGGGGGCTTGTAAAGTGCCGTAAGTCACAACATAGGATTGGTAAAATAAAAAGTAGACAAGTGGAAATAATACCTTTTATTCAAAATCAAAAGGCATTTTCATGGCTGTTATAACACTGGTACTATCATTTAGGTAGCAGGTCAGGTCTGTGCCTTTGCTATAGAAAGATGATGATTGATTCTTGAGGAAGTCCAGCACAGTTTCCTTCCCTTTGCCGTTCAAATGGAATTGCGTCCCTCGTAAGGTTCACTTAAATGACTCAAAGGTGTGGAAAATGTAAGATGAGAAATTCGGACTCTATGGCGATGTTACAACACTTTTCACCTGAACTTTTAAAAACTATCAGAGTTTCACGGGAGTCGTGTGGGCTGACATTGCAATGGTGAAGGATCACTTGTTGTGTGAGAAAACCTGACCACTTGCCTTTGGTTGCTTTGCATAGTTTCATCAGATTACTGTAGTACTGTGTTTAATTGATAATGTTTCCTTGGAAAAGGAAAGAAATCAGGAAAATAGGTAGCAATCGAAGAATCAAAAACTCCATTACCATGCTTTGTTCCGATATGGAAGCACCGAAGTAAAGCACGATTTTAAATCTATCCTTTTCCTCTAATAGGAATAGAGGAAAAGGATATGCGAAAAGGATATATGAACGCGGTATGGAGTGTACAGTCCCATTGCCTTTTACATCTTTGTTTAATGATTCTGATATAGCTGCAGTCATTTTAATGCAATCACAAGATTTTACTTTCCATGGGTTGCAAGCCATCAATATTTCTTTATATAAAATCCTATTTCAAGTGTAAGAAATAAAATAACAACTGAATGTTCATATCACAATATGATATTTAGAAGTTTTAAGTTGTTGATATTTAAAGTTGTATGCTGTAATAGAGATTATTGATAATAGCAAGATATTACTAACCCTTAGTAATTAAGATATTCAAGGTAAAAATATAATAATGTTCAAGTAAAAACTGCTGAAATGATATTTTTTTACATTAGTGTTATCTGAAGTCTTCTCCAATAAAGTACTGTTTGTTCTGAATAATTGTTTTTAGTGCTCCTTAATGTATCTACTATATCACTTTTAAAATGTTTAATAACCATTATTTCTGGAAATTCTGAGAAGAAAATGGAGGGATTATTCCGATTGCCACTTTCAAACGAAACGAAATGCACACTTAATACCCCGATCTATCATGCCTCTATCATTCCTTAGAAAAGTCATACCAATATTCTTTGTTAAATGGATAACACAATTCATACGTCATAGTAAATACTTTTATCTTTTATTTTAATGGAATTTAATTGTATGAATGTCTATCATAGACAAACAATAGCATAATTTATCATTCTATATAGTTACTGAAGTGTGAAATGTATATTTTAGTGCATCATGCAAATGGTAAACATGCTAAGAGTAATCAAACGTATTTGCTATTAACATTTTAAAACATTTATTTTTTATTAGAAAGTAATATTCTTAAATATGCAATTTTCGGTCGCAAGTTTTCTTTTATTTGTTCTTGATCTTATATCTGAAAATATCATATTCAGAATTGCTCAACACAATTGCACCGAATACAAACTTTTTTATGAAAGAAGATGGGATATTAGATTCTGCACACAATACAGAAAGTGACTTGAAATTCGGTTTGTGTATGTAATAACTCTTGCATGTCGAGTATTTTGATAGTGTGATAAGTTCTTTTCATTCGAGGAGAAAATCCTTACATCCATGGAAGTTATTGTTTTCTCAAATGCATTCAATTAAAAAAATCAATAATTGATACATCTTTGATTTACATGCAATTATTTAAATCTGCAAAAATAATTTCAATACATGAAACATATATAATTTATTTACTTGATTGAGAAGGACATATCTCCCATGCTCACAACAGTTAATGTATTGGAAGCACATAAATAACTGAGGTACATTTCAATTCTTCGTGAAAGCAAATTGAACCACAACTTGATGGTTGTTCATGGGACCCAAGGAAATAATACTCACAAACATAATAGATTTCTTCTGTTATTCCTTCCGATCAATTTTACCGCTATCAATATTTATAATATATTTACAGCTATTTATAATAGATAAAACTCTTCGGAATAACCTTGAAGCGGATTTAATAGCTAAAGACAAACCTTGGTCCATGTAACTCGTTGATGACATGCTTCAAGTTAGAGAAAATCCTACCTATTATAAATCTTTTCTAATATTTCATTAGTTGCTTCATAAATTCTGATTCTTAATAGTATTTTCAATGGAATATGCTATGACAGATCACGCGTTTTCATTCATTAAATATTTACAATTTCACCATTGATAGCTTCTCTGCATCTTTTAAAACTTTCTTCAACCCATCACATTAAACTATCGAAAGTATTTTGGCTATTCCATCAAGATATTGACAGACATATTTTATATATCATTGCTGTGAAAATTATTTGTGTTTTCTTTTTATATTAAAAAACAAAAGCAAGAGTTAGCAAAATATTTCTAAAATACCTAAAAGAGTGACGGGTGATGATCAATATTTGTACTGAATTTATCGCAAATCATATAAAGAATATTGCGAAATCAACGCAAGATTTGAATTTGCCACTAGTCGAGCAGTAAATTGTTGACAATTGTATTAAAAAACCATTTGGAAGCTGATATCTTAGTCTTCGTAAAAATTTTACGCGATGTACGACGTATTTTCATTGTTGAACAATACTTCAAAAATGATGAAAGTCTGGCAGCCACAATTCGAAATTTTTAGAACTGGCCCCCTAGGTCGTGTGATGCAACGCAATTGAATTTTTTTATGATGTTATGTGAAGTCAATGGCCTACGTTGCATCTATGAATTCAGCTATCTTTATGCAAAAAAGGCGGTAAAACATTTCGACAAAAAATAGTATATGTTTGGGCAAGGCTGTGTAGGCAATTTGCCCGGTGTGTTATTCTATACATTTCAATATAATTCCATAATCGTAATATAAATATCCCGTATGCTTTACGATTTAATAAAAATATAAAAATTGAAAGAAAAAATGTGTTCTGTATTTAATTCAAAGCTTGCGTTAATACGTTCTATTGTGTAACACTCCATTTTTGCTAATCTTAGACTATCAGTTGTCAAATGTTTTTTTAATAGGGTTATATAATTTACAGTACGAATTGGGGTAAATTCAAATCTTGCTTTAATTTTAGAACACTCTTTACAAAAAAATTATATTTCTGGTACATCTTTCATACTTCCCATAAATGGACACTGGGACCCTATATCAAAGAGACACATAAAGTTGGTATACTTATTAGTGAAAGCTCTTCAATTATTTGCAGCATAGCATTTAGAAAATTCCTGATATAAAGAATTATTTTTATTCATTTTTAAGACCAAGTATTCCTCTAAATCTAAAAAACCTTGATTTGCTGATAGAAGGTTTGCTTGTTTCTAAGAGTCAAAAAAGTTAGTTACCTTTAAACACGGAATATTAGAAACTATTAAATTCATATAAATTGATTCAATTCATACTGTGCACAGTTATAACTTCTTACCATATTTCTTCTAAATTCAATATTAATCTTTCAAGAGAAAAAAAAGGTATTGCCACTATGCAATATGACTACTTAAATAGATACCAGAAAACCAACCATTGAAAGGGACTTTTAATGTAATGTTTTAATTCTGTTTTTAAATGTCTGGATATAACTATTGTTGGGAAAGAATGCAGTATTTGAAGATATTGAATTTATTACATTACTATAGAAATCATTAAAAATTAGATATCAATTAATTATATATTATTATTAAACCAAACTTAATCCAATTATTTGGTTTTACCCGAATAAGATGTTATTAGTGGTTGAGTCAAATGTAAAATTATGGAAAAGTAAAATTATAATGCGACATTGGTTTCCAATACATTGTCATTACATTATGCTATGCAATGTACCATCATTTGTTGTTTAGTTTAAAGTATCTTCTAATATCTTTATGAATTTGATATCAAAATTGAATTAGAAATGGATACTTTTACTATTGAATTATTTTTTTCGCTTGACCTAGACGCATTTGGTATAAAATAGTTCTTCTTCATTGTCTATCTAACGTTTCATCTTCTCCATTATCTTCTTCGTTTACTTCTTCACCGATTGTGGATTTTGAACACTGAGGGAGAAAACAGAAAATCATAGGTTATTGAGGTGACAATTTTTGGATGTTAAATGGGTCGTTTATCTGTTTATTATCTTTAAAATTCCTGAAGAAAATCTTTAGAATCTTGAAATATAGTGCAAAGCTAAGGGAGAAAGAATTGATTGTTTACACTTAATGAGCTCAATGCAGAAATATTAGGTAGTCGCTGAATTGGAAGAAATTCGGCAGGAAACAATGGATAGAACAATCTTATGGCGGGAAGTTTATTAAACGAAATTTTTTTTGGGAAATGTGAATGGATTTTAATTATTTTGTAAGTGAAAAGGTGTTAATGAGAAACAAATAATTACAAAGTAAACAATGGTAATGAGAATTTCATTTATTTTTTGAAGATAATTTAAACCTAGATGACAAAGATTGAATGCCATATAATATATTACCATAAGGGCCCCTTTCTTCGCAAAGGTTTCATTTTAAAAGTTATGTAGTATCACATCTCATTAAAAGTTACAGGACTACACCAACGTTTCATTCTTTCAGAAATGTATCTCTGAGCATTAGTTTTTTCTTTAAAAGTAAAGCTTTGTGCTTATAAGTGTACCGACTATTTATTTTTTTAAATCTGAAATAATGTATTGATGCCTTCAAGGTAGAATTTGGATATTGATTGTAGATATAGTAACTGTTTTTAGGTACAATACACTTAAAGAAGAATCTTATTTTTACATTGAGTAATTACAAAGGAAGAATACAGGAATTCTGTATTAAGAAAGATATCGTTATTTATGCTGTTTTTGAGAGCTATTTAAATACAAAACATAACATTTAATAATAAATCATGTAAAACCACTGTGATTAATCTGCTATTATTCATAATAACGGGACAAAAGTATAAATTGATTTATCATATAAGGCGTCTACTATTACTAATTATTGTTTTTTTATAATATTATTTACAATAGCCAATAAATAATAGCACTCGTTATATTAAATGAATTAGAGAGTACAATCTCTGGAAAAAAATAACTATGTACAGAAAATTTATGGGAATATAAAATTTATAGAGATAAAAATTCAAAAATTTAGTAACATTTTTCTTTATATAAGATATCCTTCTTATCTGCAATTATTTGAATTTTCATAAATATGAAAAGTAAAAGTTTTTGAGCAATAGTTTAAATTTGATATTATAACTAAGAATAATTAAAAAACTATTGCTGAAAAGTTATTGATAACAATTGTTTTTGAAAATATGACAGGGTTTGGTTTAAACGAATTTAATTTCCTACTGAATTACCATATAATACATAGTTATTTCAAGACTGAGCGTTGAAAGACAAACATGGTTCAACCAAATGTTAAATTTCTCTCTTTTTTATCATTGAATAAGTTCATACTACCTTGAATGGAATAG
>JAPMOQ010015914.1:1301426-1313699 GCA_026543055.1 Argiope trifasciata | reverse complement strand
TCCATCAATGGAAATTACATCTTCTAAAAGTTATCCTTCATATTAACAAAATATTTCCATAATATATATTTCTGGTGCAGAAATAACAACACATTGAATGGAGGAGGACAAAAACAATAATCATCGGGCATGAAAAAAATGAATCGATACCCTAGATTGTTTACCACCATAAACCATATCTGGCTTAGACAGAAGTGCCTTTTTCTCTTTGCTTTCCGTATTAAGACTTTGGAAAATATTTCTTGGGAAGAAATGGATCCAGAAATGCACTTTCAGAAGAGTATCTCTTTTATTTGGTATGATTGAAAAAAAATCTTAAGTTCTGCTACGAACTTTTGTTGGATTTATCGTCCAGCTAAATGGAATAGTCGCTGAATTTAAAAAAACGAACAAACAAACGAATGCGTAATCGTAGGCCTTTTCTTTGGAAAGATAGTTATCTTTTTACCAGCCAAGTGGTGCTTCATTGGAAGTGTAATATACTTGACTGCATTCATCCAGTTCAATATAATCTTATGCCACTAAGAGTTAGATAAGGTAAAGAATAATATGAATGGATCTATGGACTTACTGAAGGGTTTGGTGGTAGAGTCATCTTGACATCGTCAATAAAGAGTTCTTGATTTGTATTCCACTTTTAGAAAAAATACAATTTACTCGGGTTCTGTTGCAAATTAAATATTACTTTGACACTGATTTGGCGTAGAAGTTTGAAGGAATCAATAATGGCTCCGGATGTTAATTTGCCATATGAGAAAAATATGCAAATTAGTTAGTACCTAAATTAACATTTATACTTCTCGGAAGTGTAATGTATTTATCCACATTTTTTCTGGTCAATATGAGCTTTATCCCAATAAGAGTTAGATAAGACATCATGTGAATGAATCCTTAGACTAATTGAAGTCTCGATATTTTCCTGAATTCCTGATTTGAAATCCGATTTCGAAAAGATATAATAAGCTCAGTTTTGATGTATATTAAATATGATAAAAAGTTTCTAACGCCTTGGCACTGGCTCGGCACAGCAGTTAGGGGGGATTCAAAATCGGTTCCGGTTCTTTCCTTGTTATCTGAGATAAAAGTCTAAAATATCTTCCACCTAATTAGCATTTATGTTTCATAGTTATGAGTTGCATTAAATTACTTTTACCAGTATGTACAAATTTTTGTTCAGTATGGTATGAACTAAATATGCCTTAATTTTTTGTAATATACAGAGAGAAATGCTTGATGGAATATCTCTGAAAAGTGTTATTATCCAGAATATTAATTTTGTTAAATTTTTATTTAAAATAAATAAAAGCAAGTACTAATCGGTGGGTGTCTTATTACAAAAAATGATTTATTTGTCAATGGCACAAAGACAGTTTTAGTATATTGAATCAGGGAAAAGGAGCAAAAAAAAAAAAAAACGCTTACAGAAAAAGTTGAGAGAAATAAACTTTCATAAAATATCTAAGAATTAAAAAAGACCCTCGTATTTTAAAATACATGTGTTAAATTCAAATATGCTTTGTAAGTCATAAGAGAACCATTTTATGAATTTTTGAGCCAAAATTCATAAATTTGCCAAATTTTTGAGTATTTATCCACAACTCATGCTACTAAAGTTACTCGCATTTTTTTTTTCTCAAAAAACCATTTCTTAATTTTGAGGACAAAATATTTTCTTACAGAATAATTATTTAGTAAAAATTACATTTAATATTTGTCATAGGAGTTAAAAAATAAAAATATGAATGCCTTTTGCTTTTAATAAATGCGTTTTATTAACATTAATTTGCTTTTTTACTGAAATCTAAATACCTTAGCCCTTGATATTAAATAATTAAAAGGGATAAAAATAAACAATCACTTTCTTAGTTATGTCTCTTAATACTTTTTGAAGCTCGGTGGTGCTTCTTCCTGCCAACGCACAGGCCCGAGATTTGATCCTCAGGCTGGACAATGCGACTCAGAGTTTCATAAACTCAGTGGGTGGATAAACCGAGGACCAAGCATGCTTGGGAACTAAACAATGGGGAAAGCTGAACACCTAACTGGGACACATGACTTCATTCCCTGAGTCCTCGGTCAGGAAAGCAGATATGGACATTTCCGTCCATGGACCACACAGACTGTCTTGCCACTGAGTTTAGTTTTAATGTCTCTTTTCCTTTCAACATTAATTCTTTTTGAAACTGAAATAAAAAGAAATTGAATTAAAAAAGTAAATGATCAAATGTTTATTTTTTTATAAACATTAGTCTTTAACTTTTAAAGTAAAATAACATTGTAAATCCTTTTTAGAAATTATACATAGACATGAGCAATGAACTATCAAATCGAACTTTAAATTTCATTTTTAAGGTAATAATATAATGCAATGAGTTCTAATCTTTACAACAAATTAATCTAATCGTAATGAAGGTCAGTTACTGGCCTTGAATAACTAGAGGAAAACGATGTCAATTTATCCAATAAGACTTACGACTCTGTTCAGTATATCAAGAGCCGAATAGTATTGCCATAAAATAATGTTATAGCAGCAGATATAATTCAAGCAGAAACAACGACATAGGGAAAGAAACAACTACGAGAAAAAAATAATGTTGGCGAATGAAAAAAATATGAATCCGTACCTTAACATTGCTTACAACCATAATCAGTATCTGGTTCTGGCAGAAGTTATTTTTTCTTATTGTTTTGCTGAAGTTTGTGTCAGGAAGATATTTCTCAGAAAGGAATGGATTCAGAACCATAGGTCGAAATATACCTTTTGAAGTACTTCGCTTTTTTTGGTGGATGTAAGAAATGGTTTTAAGTTTTTTTTGGAAAGAACCTTCGATGGTCTGGAAGCATTGCGGACCCTAAAGTTAGGGCCGGAGTAGCTGAATGACCGCTAAGTTTACTATGGAATTTCGGTAAATAAGTCATCCATTGTGTAATTTGTTTTGAGGGTAAATTTTCAGCATGTTTATATTATGATTTGAATAAGGGTAGACGGATTTCTTGTTTTCTATGAGTTCGTGCATTTTTAAGCGCTATTCAGATAAAAAAATCGCACACGTAAAAACTATTTTAGTTTCAATATTCTCTGGAGAAAAATTTATGAAATAAGATTCGTGCATACAATTTAAGTGTATACGTTTATAACGAAGGTAAAAATAGATACTCTATTAGTTGCTGCTTTTTAATGTTTTGCTTTAAAAATTAGTATTTTGATTTAATTTTGTGACATCTCACATGTAGATATATTTTGAAAAATGAAAGTTTAATCGTTATAGGAATAAACAAATAAATAAATTGAAAATGCTTTCACAGGAAGAAGATCACTATTTAAGAATATTAATATAATCCCAAATTTTAATAATCAACAACTGTAAGTTCTTTTGTTTTGTGTAAACCGAAACAATAATGTTTGAAATAGTCATATCAATAATTGTATACGATAAATTACTAACATATTGTACAGAACACTATCAATTGAATATATCGGAAGACTGATTTCTGAATTTTGCGACTACTCAGGTTTTTTCATCTTAAATTATACACCGTAAACCGTTCTGAAAATGTTGATCCAAAATAAGAGTTCCTGAACAATTTTAAATGTTATCGAAATTGATTAGATAGAAAGTAGATAGGCTGAATTTTTTGATAAAAAAATCCCGAATACATGTTCTACATTTCAATTTTGAGCAAAGTTTAGTATAATGTTGTCAATTATTTTTTCTCTTACTTTAGTATCATAGTCAAGTATTTTTTTTTACCTCAATAATTCGTAAAATTAAATCTTTTCACAACATGAAACTTAGCTATGAATTAAAGCTATAATATGAGATTTCATTTTGAAATATGGTGGTTTGCGTTCGCTTCTTTTCTTATATATTTTTTTCGTTGGTATATTTGTTGTATTTCTTCCATATTGATGATCCAAATTAAGCAAGAGACATTTCCAAGCACTTTCTGCTTAAAAACTGGAAATCAAACTAAATCTTCGATAAACAAACTAAATTGTGCAATTATTCATTCCCGATTAATCTATTTTGGTAAAAAAAGTCAACTTTAGGAAGAAAATTGAGTCGTGTTTGTAATTTTTATAAAGCTGTTAGTATTTTCATATCTTCTGCCTACATATCGTATGCAGTAAAGATTATAATAAATAATGTGGTTTAATTACTATTTACTAATTTTACTAAATCAACAATATTCATTGCTTTTTCCATGAAAAGTATAGTGGTATTGTCACTCTTAAGGCATTTTCAGATATAAAATGTTCAATGAAATCCTATATTTAAAAATTTTCGGTAAAGGACTTCACTTTCTGAGGAACATGTTACTTTTAGAATGAAATTTATATGAAAAAAAAACTGCAGAAGAAGTTGGCGAAATTCCGATGAATAAGACACAGAAAATGCATTTAGTATTAGAAATAACTAACTAAAAAAAGTTAACTAACTGAAAATAATTGATTACCTAACTGTACTGCGACATAAACTAATTGATAAAAAGGAATTGAAGAATTTACACAAAATAAAATGCAAAAATTGTATTTAATATCAAAAGTGCCTATAAAATAATTTGAATTTAGGACATATTTTTAATTTAGAAGTGTAGAAAGGAATTATTTTGAAACATCTTTTTTGAAAAAACAATTCATTGATGGTTATGAAATTCTAATTGATTTGAATGAGATAAAAAATAAATCGTTAATAAACAAAGATTCATTTTCTATAAGAAGGTATTCGCACAGACAAAATAAAAGGAGTTTATTTTTAGTTTTGATAATTATTGCTGTATATTAACATATATTCATTAAAACATTTAATATATAAATGTAATAATATATAGTCGAAAAATACAATAACAACATTCTAAGCCCAAAGTTAAGGCAATTCAAATAAAATACATAAAAATGAAATACAAAATTTACGATGACTTTTACTAACAGATGCACTCACAGATGAAACTTATTGCTTTTTAAACAGATATTACAAACAGGAAATGTTGACAAGCGCTCAACTCTGATTAGTAGGCAATAGTTTCGGCATTATTTGCTGAACACAAAGCAACAACATACGCATTTGTCGTCAAGTGAATAGAGAGATGTTGCCTATTATGTCAGTCACAATAAGTGGGCAACTGACACCTCGGTAGGGACTAGGGAATAGAGCAGAATTTGAAACTAAATTTAACACACTCAAAGCGTCATTTGTTTTATCGTGACTCAACAAATAAGAGCATTATTCAGCATTGTGCCTGTCCCTAACATAGCTCAAAACAGTATCTTCAATAAAGCTATGCTGGGTAAATAACGATTAAACAAAAATTTTATAATATAAATTCACCCTGTATTTGCTCAAAGGAGATTTTTAAAATATTCATGTGGAATTATATTATTGTATGCTGTGTTAAATTAGTTGTGGGTTAAAATTCCTAATTGCTCTTTTAGTTGATAAGACAATATTGAAATACTTTTAGAAATGCAGTTGCAAACGATATAGCAGAGGTCGAAACCAGAAATGTCAAAAATTCTAGTTCACATTATAATGGGATATAATTAAAAAATGTTAAATAGCGACCAATTTTTCTTTAATTTCTCGAAAAGTTTTAATTTATTTTTGTATTGGTAATCTTTCTTCTCTTTAATGATATTATATTTAATTTGAAAACTTAAAAATAAAGCAAAATGATACATAAAAATGATTGCCAAAATATATGAATATTTGAAGATAGTTAAAGTTATTATTTGAATATAATGAATTAGTTATAATGAATTTCCTGTTTTCCAAGGTTTTTCACAAAGTAATTTAAAATTCTGCATTTAAAAAAATTACAAATTTTCTTAATATTATAATTAGTAATTAGTTCTTTCAAAGAAATGTAAGAAAATACTGACACAAACAAACTTTTCAAAAAACATTTTCAAAAGAAAAATCTTCATTATATTTTTTTTCCAAGAAGAAATTATTTTTAAACATCTCCATTGAGTTAATTGTCTGAAGATATAGCAATTTAATAGAAAATTATATTTACTAAACTAAATTTTATCAAAGCAATTTGAGGAAATATCTTAAAGAAAAAAGGAATAAAAGTGGATTTAAAAATTGCAAACCAAAGTGATTTCTCCATTTTAAAATTTTTATTGCCATTTACTAAAAATGTTTCTCTTAGTAATTAGAAAAATTGAATCTAAACTGTTAATTCATCGCCACAAGCTAGATAATATTGATATCAATTTGAAACACAAATTCTATGAAATTAACATTAAAATACATTTTTGAAACAAAAGATTTTATACATCCGGAAATTAAAGTGAATAAGCAGAGTTCAAAACGATTTTTTAAAAATAATTGTAAAATGCATTCAAATTCTTTTTCACAAAATATGATACATTTTTTCATACATTTTAAATACTTCATGATAAATAACACTAAAATTTAGTTAAAGGCTTCGCTTTAAATCAGTTATTAAAAATTATTTTTTACATCTTTTACTTTGGCTTTGTGGTTACTAAAAAATTCTGAAAGGTATGTGATGAAAAATAAATTCGTAATGAATGTATTTTGCTTAAAAAAGTAATCGAAATATTAGTGGGCATAGTCTCTTTTGTATTTAAATGTTTAAGTTTATCTGAAAGGAATCTTCACAAAATGTGTTCTAACTTAACACGTAGTAAAAAAATTCTAAGCTGAAACAGCTTATGACGAATAATTACAAATAACCTGTTTTAAAACGTAATTCCTTGCTATTTTCTTGGTTTCATGGGATAAATTAAAAGAAGCTAAGAAAATACAGTTATCTTGATTGGTCAATTTCCCAATTATTTCTGTATCAAGATGATTAATTGAAACTCTGATTCTCTTGCTGACCATTGATTGAATCTCCACTTTAGTAGATACTCCACTTAATGAATGATACAACTTTCCTAAATAGCATAATGTTTCAAAAACTTACCAGAATTCTGTTTCATCTCGATAATGCTGCCTCAGTTTCAAGAATTACCGAAATGGCATTGTTTTAAACTAATGTTGAGTATTCTTCAAAATTTGCAAAGAAATTTATCTTATGGAATATCATACTTATACTCTATTACTTTTGTTTTAAGTTAACTTGGTATATAGCAGTGTGCATTTTAATGGTGACATATTTTTAGCTGTCTTAGAGAATTCCTCTAATAAAAATGTGGATGGATTGGAATACAATTTTTAATATGTTTAACAATATAATTGATTTATTGAAGAGCTTAAAAGATATTTGTGTGTGTTTAAAACAGCTTTCAGATGATATATTTAATTTATATTTTTACAGCAAATATCAAGTAATTATTTTACTTATATAACGTAAACAGAAAAATGGCGTTATTTCAAGAAGAAACACAAATTTATTAACTTGTATGTAGAAACACAAATCCCTAATAACAGTACAAGGATTGTTTCTAAAATATTTTTATAAGATGCTCAACCAATATTAAGAATATTTACCGATTTATTGTAATTGAGTTTAATAGAAATTATTTATAAAATAGCAGCTAGAATTCAGGTCTATTATTTGAGGACATGTAAGCAAAATCATGTTATTTTACTGCATCTTCTAATGAAATTTAATTCTATTTTTGATTTGCGATCATCAGGGGCAGGATATAGTGCTATTGGAATAATTAGATATAAATTGACATATATATTGTACTTTTATTTAAATAATATTCTCATACTAAATCAGAAGTGTCACATCGGTCGTTTAATGTAATGAAATACATAGAAAATTGACTAGAAGTGCTGAAGGATATTTTAAAGATCATTCTAATTTTGTTGATTTTTTTTATGATTTCTGAAAGTGTTGCTCAAATAACCAGTTTTCGGTCTTTAGTGACTCCAACGCTTCGTAACATTTTTTTTTCTCTGAACAGGAACTGTGCAAGAAATTAAGAGTTCATTTTCGAATACAAGTGCGGAAGACGTTTGAAAAGTTTCCATTCGGAGTCAAGTTGAACAGAAAAGTAACAACTGAATTTTTTATAAATTGTTCATAACGTGCTTTATATGAGATAAATTATTTTTAATGTATTTCATTCCACACTGAGACTGCATGAATAAAAAATGGGGAGTGTGTAAAAATCGCAAAGAAATGATGGATCAAAATATATTTAGTGTGGTAAAGTCAATTTATATTAAGAATGAATCTGACTTTATAAATCGCATCAATTTTTCAGACGAATCAACAAAGTGGATAAGTATAATTGGAGATTTCAGTTCACAGAAAATCAACATATATTACACAAAATGGAAGAAAATAAAACGTAAAAACAATGCAGAGATGTGGTGTTTGACATGTATAGTCATGATAATTTTTCTTTCAGGACCTTTGTAAGAAGCCTTTTGAAACCACGAACACAGTCTTCACGAAGCGTTGCTTATTTCCACGATTGTACTCTTTTTCTGGGATACAGATAATCGTGCATTTTTTATTACCCCTTTTCCCAACCAATGGATAGGAGGCCATGGATTAATTGAAAAGTTATTGATGTTTCTAAAACCTCCTTTCAGAGGAATTTTTAGGGGAATGTTAAAGACTGTCTATTTAAGGTAGATTCATGATGCCGAAGAAGTTTCTATAATAATCGTTGTTATGACTATTGTAACTAATAGTATAGGAAGGTGTGTTTGGAATTAACATGCTGAAAGTTTCAGGTCTACAAAGAAAATCCTTAAGGAATTTCATTGAGTTCTTAGTAAAAGTTTTTTCCCGACTTTCATTAATAATAATTTTTCATTTTTACTATGTTTCATAACTCGGAGCTATAAACGACAATCTTTTGAAACTAGGAAATTTAAATGATATATTTGTCTATTTGTATGTACACACATATATATTTTGAACTTTGTAATGGATGGGAGGGCATAATATGATTTAAGAAAATTCACTATCAATTCACAGTCTACATAAGAATATTCACTATCAGTTCACAGTCTGCATAAAAAAATTCACTGCCACTGCCTATTTTCACAGATGTTCTGTTAAAATTCTTATAAAATTTATATATGAATTTATTAATATAAATAAATTTAGAATAAATAATTGGTAAAATAGTCTTGTTCCATAAAAATATTACAGGCGAACGGAATCCATAGAGCCAGAATATCAACATCGAACCATCCAAAACATCATAAATTAAAAAAAAAAAACTTAAAAATGTCTCAAACGCAGACTAAACATATAACATAGCTATATCGAAGCAATCAACTTAAACATATCATTTAGAAGAAAAAACAAATATAATGCATTATAAATATTAGGTACATTTATAGAGTTACATGATGCAACGAATATGTTTGGGAAGAAAGGATGTGTTGAAAAATTTGGTTCTAGAATTTTCGTCATATGACAAGGAACTATTTCTTTTTCCATTTAGCTCGTTTCTTATTATAATGAGATATTTTTCATTCTAACTTTCTACTATTGCAATAAATAGAATGCATTCTATGCCTGTCGGAATTCGAAGAAATTGTGTTTCTATAATAGAAAGGATTCTATCTTTTTATCATAGGAACTCCTGTTAGATTCATTATATAAGGATAATTTATAATATTTCGGTATATATTCTCACAACCACTGAGATATATTCTATATAATTAGCCTTAAATTAAAATCAGTCTTTTGACTTTGCGAATGTTTCCAGATCACTAGAAAATAAGAATTTATTCCTCACACTTTTTACGCTTCATTTTCAGCACAACAACTGCTAGATACATCCTCAAAATTTCCATTCCTGGCCATTAAAGAAGACAATAGAAAACCAGAGATTATTGCAGCAGTAACTGTCGATTGTAATTGCGAATCTTTGTTCCTCGAGTTGGTTGAAATTTCAGGAAACCGATTATTACATTTAACGCCTTCCCAAATCATTAAGGAAGGTATTAAGAAAAACTGTTAATTGATCACAATTAATAAGATTAATGTAAAGTGATTAGGGAATTATTGAATGCAACAGACATATTTGTCCATTGCATATAAGGGAGAAAATGAGAGGAGGACTGCTTTGAAATATAGCTTAATAACTAATTTTTTTCCTTTCAATTATAACCTTATTCAAATTTTAATTCTTCTGTATGTAATGCAAGTTAATGAGACACAAATAATTAGCTACTTGGAAAGGGTAAGGAGAAATTTGGTTATATTTTGAAGAATAATTTAAAATGTGAGAAAGAGTCCCCATGTTGTTGAGTGCGTGATAACTATTCCTTTATTTACAGTACAGTATTGTAAGCTAGAAATAGCTTACAATAGCATGATTATCTACCGGCACTATTATTTATTCTTTCTAGAATATAACATTGAATATAAGATTTGTTTGATAATAATGAGAAAAATTGATAAAAGATTCTCTTTATGATATTGATGATGATAATGTGGTCGCATTACAACGGGAGACAGTAGACTCTGAGGGTAAAGACCCCTGAAAGCCCAGAGGGCAGAAGTTTTTCTAACTCATATGAAGATGGCACTCACACATTTGCTTGCATAACCTTTTTTTACAGGGAAACTCTTTTACATACCTTACAGATAGAACACAAGGCAAAGAACAACCATACTCGAATCGGGTTTCCCAGATCACGGTGAAGACGATACACCCTTAAGCCATAATGTCAGCTCTTTATTTTTTTTTTGATATAACGATGGGCATAAATTTTAGAATTATAAATTCTGAAAACTATTTATTTCCTAAATATCTTCTTTTAAAGGAAATTTGTATCATTAAAATTGCACATAAATTTATATTAAAAACTTATTAACTCATAAATAATATTTCGTGCTGAATAAATATATAAAAGTAGTTGAAAAGTTGTTTAAAATAGAAATTCATATTTTTTTACTCGTAAGATCTCTCCTAAAATTTTTTTGTAAGCAATTCATGTGTTGATTTGTTGCTTTCTTACACATTCAAGCAATAATTAAATCATTCATAAACTGTATAACTGGCTTCATTAATTACTAGAGACCAAATTGACAATTATCTCAAGTGTAATTATCACATGCTATAAATTTAAGAGAAATTATATCATGTTTTCGATGGATTTCCATTTGAACCGAAACATTAACAAAATAGAAAGGATTATCTAATTGGTCAGTAAATAAAAGCAGACGCTAAATATAGATTGAGAGAAGATGAAATCTAATTTTTTTTCTAATATACAGTTCCTGTAACCATTATCAAAATTCTAAGAGGTCTGCATTGTTTTGCAGTCATAAAAATTATAACTCAGTAATAATAAAAATATAAACTCAGTTTAAAACCATATCAGGTTTATTTTTGTAACAAACCTGATAAAAGTTGCTTTTGGGTTGTTGCTGGTTGGTTGGGCGGTGGATTTGCGTAGTTTTCGTTGTGAGTTCGAAACTCGAGGCCTAAGACTTCCCATTTATATGGTGGGTGGTTCTTGGATATACATGTAGTAGTCACGAAGACCTCCACGTCGAGTCAATATCACAGGGAGTCTTGACTTAGAGGTGATCATTGTCTAACTCAGGTCTAAATTACTATCTGGTAATGGAAGAAATACATGAATGAAGCCCGTTCAATAAATTGGGTTCGGACGCTCGAGTAGCTACGTTGTATTCTTGGTCCTAGACGGCGCTACTGAATAAAGAGATACTCTTAACAAATTAAAGTCTGGGGATCTTGACGAAAGTATGCGAGGTAACGAGGATCAAATCGTAGTACTACGACTCCCACCTTTAATGGGCCGCGGTGGCCTGGTGGTAAAGTCTAGGCTTCGAAACCGGAGGGTTTCTGGTTCGAGACTTGATTCCACCAAAGAGCAGTCGTGTGAGGGGGTCTGTTGCACGTTAAATCTGTCAGGCCAAACGTCCTCCCGCTGGTGTGGTGTGGTGTGGAGAGGGGGGCTGCCAGTTCAGGTGTCGTCCTCGTCATCTGACCGTGGTTCAAAATTACGAGGTCCGTCCCAAAATAGCCCTAGTGTTGCTTTAAACGGGACGTTAATATAACTAAACCAAACCAAACCAAACCCGCCTTTAATGTGTCAAAATTGTTGACAATTCGTCAGCGGGCTTGTCTATGACATGCTCATAAGAAATAACAATAGGTGTATTCCTGTGCTTTTCTTATTTTCAATACTTTTTAAAATATAATACAATTCTATAACATTGCTCTTATTGCTGTCATGAAATTCAAACTCATTCATCAAAACATCCAATCGCTTGCCTTTGCTCATATTAAGATAGGGGAAAAGTACTTAATTTGAAATATAATCCCGAAATAAGATTTATGCT